>JAQMYM010000035.1:23759152-23783030 GCA_030014255.1 Parauchenoglanis ngamensis
TTAGGGAGCGCGTGTCATCATTATACCAGGGTGCTAATTTTTTCTCTCTAAATATTTTCCTTTTAAGTGGGGCTACTGTATCTAGTGTATAGCGAAATGTTGACTCTAAGCATTTAGTCGCCTGATCAAGTTCTGTGGAGTCCGATGAATAGAATGTCATTACCCTGTTGGTGTAATTGTCAGGCGTCCCAATACTTTTGTCCATATAGTGTATCTGTGAGTGGGAAAAGTATGTGAACCTCTAGGATTAGCAGTTAATTTGAAGGTAAAATTACAGTAAGGGGTTTTCAATCAATGGGACAATAATCAAGTGTGAATGGACACCTGGTTTTATTTAAAGAACAAGGATCGATCAAGGTCAGATCTTCACATGTTGTGTACTACTTCCATAAACACAGCATTCCAACTTCAGATCCTTATACCACTTGTGAAACATGCATGTGGTAGTATCATGGTTTAGGCCTGTTTTGTAGCACCTGAGGGCCAGGATGTCTTGCCATCATTGAGGGAACAATGAATTCTGAATTATACTGACCAGTTCTAAAGGAAAATGTCAGGACATCTGTCAGTGAACTGAATCTCAAGACAAAGTGGGTAATGTAACAAGACAATGACCCAAAGCACACAAGTCATTCTAACAAAGAAAGTTTAGAGAAGAATAAAGTTAATGCTTTGGAATGTTAAAGTCAATGTCGTGGGGCTGGTTGCACAAAACAGCTTAAGTTAAGATTTTCCATAAAGTTCAAGGTAAGGGCTCCTTAAAATAAAATTGGTTGCACAAAACACCCTTAGGTCTTCTCATTAAGGGTTCCTTAAAATATTCACTTAAGTATTTAAGGTTTTCTCATTATCTTGGTCTTATGCTTAAGGAATCCCTTAAGGTTCATGGATGAGTTATTAATGAAGTAAAGAAATGTATCGCAAGAAGCTGAATTAATTTGAATTAATTTAATAAATATTTTTCATTGCGATTTCATCCCACATTCGATGTTTTATGTTTGCTATTGTGGAGGCGAGGGCGGGGTTGCGTGCCAGGCCGTGAATGGAGAGTGAAGTCGCGGGAGGTAAGTGGCAAGGATTCGCACCTGTGACTCATTTAATGGATGAGTGAGCTCTGTGTTTCAGTGAATGGTGGATAAAGCAGAGAGACGGCGGAACATGAAGAGAGAGAGTGAGGCGTGTTCCAGCGCAAAGCCCTCTGTGTTTGCGCGCACGCATGTGTGTATGTTTACGTGTTTCTTTTCAAAGACACTCAAAAGCAAAAGTAAGAAAATAAAAGTGCCAAAGTAACCCACCTGTATCCATCACTTCTGGTCTCCGGAACCCCACGAAGTGTCAAAGCTCTTATTTGTGGATTATATTTATTCATTTCATTTCATTTCATTTTGTTTAATCATGTTCTACATTATTTTGTATTATGACTCTTTATTGCGGCACGGCGGTGGGGTGGTTAGCACTGTCGCCTCACAAAAAGAAGGTCCTGGGTTTGATCCCCGGATCAGCCAGGGTGCCTTTCTGTGTGGAGATTGCATGTTCACCCTGTGCATGCGTGGGTTTCCTCCAGGTGCTCCGGTTTCCTCCCACAGTCCAAAGACATGCAGCTTAGGTCAACTGGCGACTCTAAATTGCCCATAGGTGTGAATGCGAGCATGTGTGGTTGTTTGTCTGTGTTGGCCCTGTGGTGGACTGGCGACCTGCCCAGGGTGTACCCCGCCCCTCACCCAAAGATGCTGGGATTGGCTGCTTCCCCATGACCCAGACGGATAAAGGGGTATAGATAATGGATGGATGGATTGATATTTTATTGCTTTTGCTAACCCATATTCTTTTTGCTATTCCCGTTTCAGCGAGGCGGACTTGCGCATGCACAGTGTGAACAAAAATTGCCCTGGGCTGATGTGCAGGGCTGATCAACAGTTACCAGAAATGTTTAGTTGCAGTTAAGGGGGTCTGAACGCAAAGGTTTACATACTTTTGCCACTCAGAGATATGTAAAATTAGATATTAGAATAAATAAATGACCTGGTATAAAATTTTTGTTACACTTGGGTTCTCTTTAGGACTTGTGTGAAAATCTGATGATGTTTTAGGAAATATTTATGCAGAAATATAGAAAATTGACAACCTTTTCCACTGTATATTACACTGTCATTACTATGCAACACAAGGACTATGACATCTTTTTTTTCCAGAACAACCTGGACCAGTCTTGGACTTCAAGACCTTGCTAGTAACCAGAGATTCATGCACTCTTTCTTGGAAGAAACCAGTTAGTGATGGTGGTAGTCGAATAATTGCATATGTGCTTGAAGTTCTTAATGGTGAGGACAAATGGAAGGAGCTTCTAAGATCCAAGAACATGCAATATAGTGCTAAAGATCTTATTGAAGGAAGGGAATACAAATACAGAGTAATGGCAACCAATGATGCAGGCAATGGTCCAGTGAAGGAGCTCTCCATTGTGGCGAAGGATGTTCTTGGTGAGATTATGTAACTTATTGATTATATATAATAGAATATTAACTTATTTACCATATGACCACTGTCTCTAACCATTTCTATTTCTTTGTGCAGTTCATCCCAGCTGTGATTTACGAGATTTGCCAAACTTAAATTACATTGCTAAAGAGGGAAGCACAGTTCGACTCAAAATTCCTATCACCGGTAAACCTGTCCCAACGGTCTCATGGAAGAAGGGTGAAGATGAAAATTTGACTGACACTGGAAGAGTTTGTGTTGAATCTACTGCTGTTAATACAACTCTCTTAATTCGTGACTGCCAGAGGAGTGATGCTGGAAAATATACCATCACTCTTCGTAATAGTGCTGGATCAAAAGAATCTTCTATCTTTGTAAGAGTTGTTGGCAAACCAGGAATTTGTACCGGACCTATCAAGTTCAAGGAAGTGACGGCTGAAGGAGCTACTTTAAAATGGGGTGTTCCTAAAGATGACGGAGGATCAGAAATCACCAACTACATTCTAGAGAAACGTGATTCTATTACCAATATGTGGGTAACTGTTTCCTCAGCGGTGGACACAAACAGTTATAGAGTGGGTGGTCTCCATGAAGGAACACAATATATCTTCAGAGTTTCTGCAGAAAACAAATATGGAGTTGGAGAAGGTCTCAAATCTGAACCTGTAGTTGCCAAGCATCCATTCAGTAAGTACACTTTAGCATTCTTTTCAATAATCACAATTGCATATTACAATAAACTCAATTTAACCTTTATATATTTTCATCAGATGTCCCTGATGCTCCACCTGCACCACAAATCTTGAGTATGCGTCATGACTCGGCAACCTTGGCTTGGTCTGATCCACGAAAAACGGGCGGTTCACCAATTACAGGTAGTAAAACATTTATAACCTCGAAATTTTTGAAAAGTTCCAAAACAGTCATCATTTAAAAAAATCTATATTTGATCGTTCATACTGTAATTATATAAAATATGTGTATTTTCAGGATATCATGTGGAATTCAAGGAAAGAAACAGCATGCTATGGAAAAGAGCTAACCCAACACCTTTAAAAATGAAAGACTTCAAAGTAACAGGTTTAACTGAGGGCCTGGAATATGAGTTTAGGGTGATGGCTATAAATTTGGCTGGTGTTGGTAAGCCAAGTCCTCCAACTGAGCCAATGGTTGCCTTGGATCCTATCGGTACGTAAGGCCTACTACTAATTGCAATATCTACTGTATTCCATTTCACAGCATACTATTATATTTGTAAACTGTTTGACCTATTTTAGATCCTCCTGGTAAACCTGATGTAATCAGCATCACAAGAAATACCGTAACACTTCAATGGACCGAACCACAGTATGATGGTGGACACAGACTTACAGGTTACATTGTTGAGAGACGTGACCTTCCTTCCAAGTTCTGGGTGAAAGCCAATACTGTAAATGTTGTGGAATGTGCATATACTGTGGATAACTTGCAGGAGGGTTGCAAGTTTGAATTCAGAATCAGAGCCAAAAATGCAGCTGGGGCAATAAGTCCACCATCTGAACAAACAGATACTCTTGTATGCATGGATGAATATGGTAATGTTATTTCTATGTTGCTGGACTAACATTTATTTGTATTGGAAACAAGCACATACTTAAAATACTCTTCTTTCATTACCCCACAGCGGCACCAACCATCATTATCGATCCCACAGTAAAGGAAGGACTTACTGTCAAAGCTGGAGACACAATAATCATTACAGCAACAAGTATTTTAGGCAAACCTGCACCAAGTACAGTCTGGTCAAAAGGAGGAAAATACTTCAAGCCATCAGATATATGCCAGATTGAAACTAGCACTACATCCTCTACTCTGTCTATCAAATATGCAAGTAGAAAGGATTCAGGGGAGTATACCATTACAGCAAGCAATCCATTTGGTGTCAAAGAAGAGACTGTCAAAGTAAAGGTATTGGATGTTCCTGGGCCCCCAGGACCAATTGAAACAAGTGGCATATCATCTGAAAAAGTTACCTTGACCTGGGCAGCTCCTAATGAAGATGGTGGCTCTGCAATTGAGTATTACATTCTAGAAAAGAGGGAAACAAGTCGTCTTCTTTGGACAATTCTTGCAGACAAAGTTATTGACTGTCATTTTGTTGCCAATAAACTAATCCAAGGGAATGAATACTTATTCCGTGTATCAGCTGTTAACCATAGTGGAGCTGGTAACTTTTCAAATTCAGAGCCAGTGAAGATGGTGGATAATTATGGTAAGCAGCATTATAAGCTAATGATGAGCTGTGTGTATGATGAACTGTGCTTTCTGCATAATCAGTCTAAACAAAACCTTTGGTCTTTATAGGTCCCCCAGGCCCTCCAGCAAGACCAGAGGTGGGAAATGTTGGAGGCGGGACTGCCACAGTTACATGGAAGAGACCAGCTGATGATGGAGGCAGTGATATCACAGGTTACCTGGTTGAGAAAAAGGAAAGAAAGGGCATAAGGTGGTCAAAAGCTTCAAAGAAGACTGTACCTGACCTTCAGTTTGAGGTGCAGGGCCTCACAGAAGGAGAAGAGTATCAATTCAGAGTAACTGCTGAGAACAAGGCTGGCTTTGGGGAATCCAGTGAGCCATCACAACCTGTTAGAACAAAGGTCATGGCAGGTATGTAAAATCTATAGAAAGCTAGCATTGGGAACCTACAATTCCTGAGTCAGGTATGGCTCTTTTTTGTAATTAAATATGGCCTTCCAGTAACAGACAACAAACCAAAAGTAATAAATAATATACCTAATTATATATTATCTTACAAGACTACGCTAGCACTGGTGGGGAACAAAAAAAATCATAATATGCTTAATTTGGAAACAAGAACACTGATATGAAAACTTGTGATAATATGAAAACCGAGAAGAGGTGTTTATGTCAGTTTGCTCTAAAAGCATAAATGACATTATCCTGATATTATCTAACATGAAACTTAATGCACAGTTTACCGAACATTACAAAAAATTATCTATCATATTTTAGTAGACTTTTTACACATTACTTTGATAGAGAACAATAAAATGTCTATGCATTTGCTTTTCTACTGAAAGATCTTTGTAAACTGCAAGATTTATACTTGCAATTTATTTTCCTAATATATTTTCTTTCATTTAGATGTACCTGGCCCCCCAATCAACCCAAGAGTAACGGATACAACAAAAACCACAGCTGAACTGCACTGGGGCAAACCTTTAAATGATGGTGGCCTGCCTGTTACAGGATATACTGTTGAACACAAAAAGGATGGAGAAGAGATGTGGGTGAAGGATACAACTACACCTTTAATGATTACAGAATTTGTTGTTCCAAACTTGAAGACTGGAGCAAAGTATCATTTTAGAATTTGTGCCATGAATGTAATTGGAGTTGGGGAACCAGCGCAAACAGTAGAACTTATTGAAATCATTGAACGTGAAGAAATCCCAGACCTGGAACTTGATATTGAATTAAGAAGAACACTAGTTGTCAAAGCTGGAGGCTCTATTCGCATATTTGTTCCAATTAAAGGGCGTCCAACTCCATCTGTGACTTGGACAAAGGAGCAGACTGCACTCAAAACCCGGGCAAACATTGACACCACAGAGTCTTACACTCTTTTAGTCATTCCTGATTGCAACAGACATGATGCTGGAAAATATGACTTGACATTAGAGAATGTTGCTGGAAAGAAGACTGCCTATGTGAATGTTAAAGTTTTGGACTCTCCTGGGCCTCCTATAAATCTCAAACCAAAAGCCATTGACAAGGAAAGCATTACACTGCAGTGGGAACCACCTCTTATTGATGGTGGTGCAAAGATTACTAATTATATCATTGAAAAAAGAGAAGCTACTCGCAAAGCATATGCTACTGTAGTAACAAAATGTGCCATGTGTTCTTTAAGGATTCCAAATTTGTCAGAGGGGTCAGAGTATTATTTCAGAGTATCTGCAGAAAATGAATTTGGGATTGGTGAAGGAGTAGAAACCCTAGATCCCATTAGAGCGTCTCAAGCACCAAGCCCCCCTGAAACAGTCATAATTACTGATGTTACCAAAAACTCAGCTAGTCTTGCATGGACCAAACCAAAACATGATGGTGGAAGCAGAATAACTGGGTATGTTATTGAGGCTCAGAAAAAAGGAATTGACCAGTGGGCTCATGTGACCACAGTAAAGTCTTTAGACTTTACTGTAAAGAATTTAAATGAAAATGAGGAGTATGTATTCCATGTCATGGCTGTTAATTTATCAGGCAGGAGCCATCCTCGTGAAAGCAAGCATATTGTTATAAGAGAACAAAACACAGAACCAGAATTTGACTTGCGGGGTATCTGCCAGAAGACAATCATAGCAAAGGCTGGAGATAACATAAAGGTTGAGGTGCCCATAACTGGGCGTCCTAAGCCAACAGTAACCTGGCAGAAAGACCATCAAGCTCTCAAGTTAACACAAAGGACAATGATTGAAAATACCTCTACTTCAACCATCTTGATTATAAATGAATGTTTGAGAAGTGACACCGGAGTATATTCAATTACAGGGAAAAACATAGTTGGTTCAGTTACTGATAACATCATAATCAAAGTGCATGATGTCCCTGGACCACCTAAAGGACCAATAAAATTTGACAAAATATCTCATGATTCTATTGAGTTCTCATGGGATTTACCTGAAAATGATGGAGGTGTACCAATCAATAACTATGTCATTGAAATAAGGGAAACCACCACTCAGAATTGGACAGCACTGTCTTCAATCGTCATTCGAACAACATTTAAAGCAACTCGTCTAACAAAAGGAGTGGAATACCAATTTCGTGTAAAGGCCAAAAATAGATATGGTGAAGGACCTCCAATTACCTCAGAGGCTATAGTTGCTGCTCATCCATTTAAGGTGCCTGGACCACCAGGCACTCCCAAGGTTGCTGAATTCACGAAGGACACAATGACAGTTGGCTGGAATGAGCCAGTTAATGATGGGGGAAGTGAAGTTATTGGATATCATGTTGAAAGAAAAGAGAGGAACAGCATTGTCTGGCATAGAATTAGCAAAGCTCTTGTGGTGGGAAACCTTTTCAAAACAACTGGGCTGGAGTCAGGTACTGCATATGAGTTCCGTGTGATGGCTGAAAATGTAGCTGGAATTGGGAAACCAAGCAAATCATCTGAACCCATGCTTGCTCTTGATCCAGTGGATCCCCCTGGTCAGCCCATACCAATCTATGTGTCTAAAAATGCAATCACAATTCAGTGGACAAAGCCAGAATATGATGGTGGGTTCAAGATTACAGGTTATATTGTGGAAAAAAGAGATCTACCAGCTGGGCGGTGGATAAGGGCCAACTTCACAAACATTATTGAAACCACCTTTACTATTAGTGGTCTAACCCAAGATGCATCTTACGAATTCCGCGTATTTGCAAGAAATTCAGCTGGTGCTATTAGCAACCCATCAGATGCATCAGATCCAATAATTTGTAAAGATGACATTGAAGAACCAAAAATTATGGTTGATGCCAAATTTAAGGATGTTGTGCTTGTTAGGGCAGGAGAAGTCTTCAAACTTGATGCTGATGTTACAGGTCAGCCCCTGCCATCTATGGTTTGGACCAAAGATGGAAAGGACATTGAAATCACTTCTAAACTACAGATAAAAATGACAGACATCACTGCTTCTTTGGTTAATAAGGACTCTCTTAGAAAAGATGGAGGTCAGTATGTTCTGACAGCTTCTAATATGGGTGGAGTTACTAAACATATTTTCAATGTTAAAGTCCTCGATAGACCAGGACCACCTAGAGGACCTCTTGTGGTTTCTGACATAACAGCAGAAAAATGTATGCTTACGTGGGCTGCTCCAGATGATGATGGGGGGGCAAACATTGAACACTATGTAATTGAAAAACGGGAGTCAAGCAGACTTGCTTGGACAAATGTGGCAACAGACATGCAAGATATGCAGTATCAAGTAACAAAATTGCTCAAAGGAAATGAATACATTTTCAGAGTCATGGCTGTTAATAAGTATGGAGTTGGGGAAGCCCTTGAGTCTGACCCAACAATTGCAGACAACCCTTATGTTCCACCTGATCCTCCACAAATGCCTGAGATTACAGCTGTCACAAAGGATTCAATGGTGATTTGCTGGGGAGCTCCTGCAAACAATGGTGGAAGTGAAATCACTAACTATGGCATTGAGAGAAGAGACAGAATTGGTTTACGCTGGGTAAAATGCAACAAGAAGAAGGTAACTGACTTACATTTCAAGGTAACTGGTCTAGTTCCAGGACATGAATATGAATTCAGAGTTTTTGCAGAGAATGTAGCTGGAGTCAGTGCACCAAGTCCCTCAAGTCCCTACACAAAAGCCACAGACACGCTGTTCAAACCAGGCCCACCTGGTAACCCAAGGATATTGGACACAACAGGTTCCTCCATCACACTTGCATGGAATAAACCAGTGTACGATGGTGGCTCTGAAATCACTGGATACATTGTTGAGACCTGTATGCCTGGAACTGAGGAGGAGGAATGGATAATTGTTTCTCCTAAAGAGGGACTGAAAGCAACATCATTTACTATAACAAATCTTAAGGAGAATCAGGAATACAAAATAAATATCTCAGCTGTTAACAGTGAGGGTATAGGAGAAGCAGCATCTGTTCCTGGTTCACCTAAATCTGAAGAGAGACTCTTACCACCAGAAATTGACCTTGATGCTGACCTTCGTAAGGTTGTGAACATTAGAGCAGGTAACACCTTAAGGCTCTT
This sequence comes from Parauchenoglanis ngamensis, assembly GCA_030014255.1. Lineage (NCBI taxonomy): Eukaryota > Metazoa > Chordata > Actinopteri > Siluriformes > Auchenoglanididae > Parauchenoglanis > Parauchenoglanis ngamensis. The sequence goes on from JAQMYM010000035.1 coordinate 23,768,412, forward strand.
TGTGCCAATTAGAGGACGGCCAACTCCAGAAACCAAATGGTCAAGAGAGAATGATGTATCATTAGATAGAGCTACAATTGAGAGTACATCATCATTCACATCCTTAGTAGTTGAAAATGTGAATAGATTTGACAGTGGTAAATATATTTTGACTGTGGAGAACAGCTCAGGAAGCAAATCAGTTTCTGTGACTGTTAGAGTTCTAGATACACCTGGTGCACCACAAAACCTCCAAATCAGCAAAGTTACAAAAGAGTCTGTCTCACTTGTATGGGATCCTCCACTAAATGATGGTGGCACAAAGATTAAGAACTACATTGTTGAAAAGCGTGAGGCAACGAGAAAGGCCTATGCTACAGTTAATTCTAATTGTCATAAAACAACATGGACTGTTGATCAGCTGCAAGAAGGATGCAATTATTACTTCAGAGTACTGGCAGAGAATGAGTATGGCATTGGTCTTCCTATTGAAACCAGTGAATCAGTCAAAGTATCAGAAAAACCACTTCCCCCAGGAAAAATTACACTTCAAGATGTGACAAAGACAAGTGTCACACTGTCATGGGAGAAGCCTGAACATGACGGAGGAAGTAGAGTGGTTGCATATGTTGTAGAAATGCAGAGTAAAGGCAGTGAGAAATGGATGCAGGCCATGATTGTCAAGGTACCAGAGGCAGCTATTTCGGGGCTTACTCCTGGTGAAGAATACATGTTCCGTGTTTCAGCTAGAAATGAAAAAGGAACCAGTGATCCTCGCCAACTTGGTGTTCCAGTAATTGCCAAAGACCTTGTAATTGCCCCATCAGCCAAGTTACTATTTTCAACATTTAGTGTTATTGCTGGAGAGGATTTGACAATAGATATTCCATATAATGCTCGTCCCAAAGCTGCAGTCTCTTGGGTGAAGGATGCTACACCACTTAAGCGAACAAGCAGGGTTAACTTCTCTTCCACAGACAACCAGTTGAATCTTGTAATCAAAGAGGCATGTAGAGATGATGTTGGCCAGTATGGCATCAAACTTTCAAACACAGCTGGTGAGACATCAGTGAATATAGGAGTAGTTGTCCTTGACAAACCTGGCCCACCAGTTGGCCCTGTGAAAGTTGAAGCAGTAACAGCTGACAGTGTCACATTTTCATGGAAACCACCAGAGTATGATGGAGGCTGCACAATTAAGAACTATCTTGTGGAGAAAAGAGACACATCTACAACAAACTGGGTAGTTGTAGCAGCAAATCTAGCCAGAACCAAGGTGAAAGCTGGAAGACTAAAAGCAGGAAGTGAATATCAATTTAGAATCACTGCTGAGAACAGATATGGGAAAAGTCCGCTCCTTGTCTCAGAGTGTGTTATAGCACAGTATCCATATAAGCTTCCAGGGCCACCTGGAACACCCTTTATTCATTCTTCAACCAAAGATAGTATGGTTGTAATGTGGAATGAGCCAGTTATTGATGGAGGAAGCACAATTTTGGGTTATCATCTTGAACGTAAAGAGAGAAGCAGCAGTCTCTGGGTCAGGCTTAATAAGAGTATAATCCAGGACACAACTTACAAGACCACAGGCCTTGAGGAAGGCCTTGAATATGAATTTAGAGTGTATGCTGAGAATATTGTTGGCATTGGAAAGGCAAGCAAAATATCAGAGGGACATGTTGCTCGAGATCCTTGTGATCCTCCTGGTACACCTGAGGCAGTTAAAATTACAAAGAATTCTATCACTATCATGTGGAGTAAACCCGAGTATGATGGTGGTAGCAAGGTCACAGGCTATATTGTTGAAAAGAAAGAATTACCTGAAGGACGCTGGCTGAAGGCAAACTTCACCAATGTTATTGAAACAGAGTATACTGCCACAGGTCTCACAGAAGACCAGAAATATGAGTTTCGGGTTATTGCAAGAAATGCAGCAGGAGTTTTTAGTGATCCTTCATATAGTACTGGGCCTATTACTGCAAAGGATGAGATTGAACCCCCTCGCATCAGCCTAGACCCACAGTACACACAGGCAATTCTTGTAAATGCAGGAGAATCATTTAAGATAGATGCAGATGTACATGGAAAACCAATACCAACAATTCACTGGATGAAGGGAGATCAAGAACTTGGAAACACCATACATCGTGAAATTAAAAACACCAACAGCTTTGCATGCTTGTCAGTAAAAGAGGCCAAGCTTGCTGATGGTGGCCAATACACTCTACTGCTAAGGAATCCAGGTGGTGAGAAAGCTGTCCATGTCAATGTAAATGTCCTAGATAAACCTGGGGCACCAGATGGTCCCATATCCATTACAGGCATTACCAGTGAACAATGCTGCCTTGCATGGAAACCCCCAAAACAGGATGGTGGAAGTGCAATCACTCATTACATTGTAGAAATAAGAGAGACAAGCAGACTCATCTGGACTCTTGTAGAACCCAAAGTTCAAGCTGAAACTTTGAAAATAACAAAACTCCTTGAAGGCAATGAATATATTTTTAGGGTTTTGCCAGTGAATATGTTCGGAGTTGGTGAAGCACTTCAGTCTGACCCAGTTCTTATTAAGGATCCATTTATGCTTCCAGATACTCCAAAGGGAATAGAAGTCTCTGATATCAAGAAAGACTCAATGGTATTAAGTTGGGAAGCACCTTCAAGTGATGGTGGCACTCCAGTCACTGGATATATCATTGAAAAACATGACAAGGAAGGTGTTAGATGGATCAGATGCAACAAGAAAACTGTCACAGACTTAACCTTTAAAGTCACTGGGCTCCTTGAGGCCCACCTCTATGAATTTAGAGTTGCAGCTGAAAATGCTGTTGGCATTGGAGAGCCTAGCTCAGCAACAGTATTCTATAAAGCACTGGATCCTGTGTTCAAGCCAGGTCCTCCACATAATCCTAAGGTAATAGACACAACCAAATCATCTGTGTCACTTGCATGGGGAAAACCTATTTATGATGGTGGATGTGAAATCCAGGGATATATTGTTGAGTCGTGTGAGGTAAAAGCAGAAGCAGGGGAGATAAAACCTGCTCAGGAAGCCAAAGTTGCAGAGGATTTCCCAGTGGCAGAAGAATGGATGATGTGCACTGCAGCAACTGGTGTTAAATTAACATGTTTTACAGTAGAAAATCTAAAAGAAAAACAGCAATATAAGTTCAGAGTATGCGCAATTAATAAGGTCGGTGTTGGAGAACATGCAGATGTTGCTGGCCACATTCAACCAGAAGATAAGACAGAGGAGCCAGATCTTGATATTGATCCTGAATTTAGAAAACTTGTCAGTATTAAAGCTGGGAGATCTCTCCGAATTTTTGTTTCTATTAGAGGACGTCCTATACCACAAATTAAATGGGAAAAGGATGACAGCCCCATTAAAGAGACAGCACAAGTTGAGGTCACTAGTGGACACACTTCTCTTGTGATTGATAAAATAAATAGAAATGACAGTGGAAGGTATACCGTGATTGCGGAAAACTCATCTGGTGTAAAATCTGCAACCATCATTGTGAAAGTTCTTGATACTCCTAGTGCTCCAGTTAACCTTAAAGTTCAGGAAATTACAAAAGAATTTGTCACTCTTTCATGGGAACCTCCTGCCTTGGATGGAGGTGCTAAGATAAAAAATTATATTGTTGAAAAGCGTGAAACTATAAGGAAAACCTTTTCTGCTGTTGTAACAAATTGCCATAAATTGTCATGGAAAATTGAACCACTTCAGGAGGGCTGCTGTTACTATTTCAGAGTTCTTGCAGAGAATGAACATGGTGTTGGCATACCTGCAGAAATTACTGATCCTCTGAAAGTATCAGAAGTACCACAATGCCCTGGAAAATTAAGCGTTGTAGATGTTACAAAAACAAGTGTCTCTCTGGCTTGGGAAAAACCTCTGCATGATGGTGGCAGTAGAATTCTTCAGTACCTTGTTGAAATACAAGTGAAGGGAAGTGAAAAATGGTCTGGTTGTGCAAATGTAAAAACATTAGAGGCTGTTATTAATAACTTGAACCCAGGTGAGGAGTACATTTTCAGAGTAATTGCTATTAATGAAAAAGGAAAGAGTGACCCAAGAACCCTTGCAGTCCCTGTACAAGCCAATGATCTGGTTATTGAACCAGATGTTAGGCCTGCATTTAATAGTTACAGTGTTCTTGTTGGAAAAGACCTGAAAGTTGAAATTCCCATTTCTGGGCGCCCTAAACCAAAGGTGACATGGACAAAGGATGGTACAGCCCTTAAATTCACAACAAGAGTGAACATTTCAAATACACCACATAGTACAATTCTTTGCATCAAAGAAGCTGCCAGAGAGGATGGTGGTATGTATGGAATCAATGTCTCAAACGTTCTTGGGCAAAAAGATGCAACAGTTGAAATAATCACTCATGACAAACCAGGACCACCATCTGGCCCTGTAAGATTTCTGGAGGTCACAGTATCAAGTGTTACACTTTTATGGGAACCACCGAAGTACACCGGTGGCTGCCCAATTTCAAACTATATTGTACAAAAGAGAGACACAACTACCACTACATGGGAGAATGTTGCGTTTTCTGTGGCAAGAACAACGCTGAAGGTTTGCAGACTAAAAACTGGGGTGGAGTATCAGTTCAGGATTATTGCTCAAAACAGATATGGCAAAAGCTATGGTTTAGATTCCCCAGCTGTTGTTGCTCAGTACCCATATAGAGAACCAGGCCCACCTGGTACTCCATTTGTGTCATCTCTGTCAAGAGATCACATGGTTGTTGAGTGGCATGAACCTGTTTCAGATGGAGGCAGCAACATCATTGGATATCACCTTGAAAGAAAAGAGAGAAACAGTATCCTTTGGACGAAGATAAACAAAACCTTGATTCAAGAAACAAAATTCAAAACCAGTCCTTTGGAAGAAGGAATTGAATATGAGTATAGGGTTTATGCTGAAAATATTGTTGGCATTGGTCGGTGCAGCAAAATCTCAGAGGGGTATGTGGCCCGTGATCCATGCGATCCACCTGGTGTTCCAGAAGCTGTTCACGTTAACAAGAATTCAATAACAATCCAATGGACAAAACCAGAATATGATGGAGGAAGTGTGATAACTGGTTATACTGTTGAGAAGCGTGATCTGCCAGAGGGACGTTGGGTGAAAGCTAGTTTTACAAATGTCATTGAAACCCAATTTACTATTGGTGGACTTACAGAGGGAGCTAAATATGACTTTAGAGTAATTGCAAAAAATGCTGTTGGCACCATTAGCAAACCATCTTTCAACAGTGGACCTATTACTGCACTGGACGAAGTAGAGCCACCAAAGTTTTCAATTGATCCTGAATACACTCAGACTATTATTGTGAATGCTGGGGATACATTCAAACTTGATGCAGATGTCCATGGTAAACCAATACCTACAATGCATTGGTTCAAGGGTGATAAGAAACTTGAAAACACAATGAGATGTGAGATCAAAAACACTGATACCAGGGCTATGATTGTCTTAAAGGATGCACTCAGACATGATGGTGGACACTATACTCTTCATCTCTCCAATGTTGGTGGTTCACAAATTGTTTCATTCCAAGTAAAAGTACTAGACAAACCCAGTCCACCAGAAGGACCTCTTTGTGTCTCCGGTATATCAAGCGATAAATGTACACTGTCATGGCATCCTCCACAGCATGATGGAGGAAGCCCTATCACTCATTATATTATTGAAAGACGTGAAACAAGCCGACTTGCTTGGACCATTGTCTCTAGTGTTTGTAAAGCCACAATGTTAAAAGTGACAAACCTTCTTGAAGGCAATGAATATGTCTTCCGTGTCATGGCTGGCAACAATTATGGTATTAGTGAGCCAATTAACTCTCCATCTGTAATTATGAAGAATCCATTTATAGCCCCCGGATCACCACACATTTTGGAGGTGACTAACATTGCCAGGGATTCTATGACTGTGTGCTGGAGTGCACCAGAGAATGATGGTGGAAGTGAAATTGTTGGCTATATCATTGAAAAGAAAGATCGTTCTGGAATTAAGTGGACAAGATGCAACAGACAAAAAGTCACTGATGTATGTTTCAGAGTGCAAGGCCTCATAGAGGATCATGAATATGAGTTCAGAGTGTCAGCTGAAAATGCAGCAGGAACTGGTGAACCCAGCTTACCTACATCATACTACAAAGCTTGTGATCCTAAATATAAACCTGGCCCTCCCACACATGCACATTTAATTGACACCACAAAAAGCTCCATTTCAGTGGCATGGGGAAAGCCTCTTGATGATGGCGGAAGTGCTATTCAAGGATATATTGTTGAGATATGCAAAGCTGAGGGGGACGAATGGACTATGTGTACTCCACCAACAGGCCTGCGTGTTAATAAATTTGAAATAACCAAACTAACAGAGCAACAGGAGTACAGGATTCAGGTATGTGCTATTAATAAATTAGGAGTGGGTGAGCCTGCAGTTATACCTGAGCCTGTGAAACCAGAGGACAAACTTGAAGTTCCTGAAATTCATCTTGATTCAGAGTTGAGGAAAGGTATAATTGTTCGTGCGGGGGGATCATTTAGAATCAGTGTGCCTTTCAAGGGAAGACCAACACCAGAGATTAAATGGACAAAGGATGAAGGGGAGTTGTCAGAAAAAGCCATACTTGAGAAGAGTTTAAATTTCACACAGCTTTCAATTGACTCATGTGACAGAAAAGATTCTGGAAAATATACTGTCTCCCTTAAGAACAGCAGCGGCACTGCATGTGAATTTGTGTCAGTAAAAGTATTAGATACACCAGGAGCTCCCCTTAACCTCTTGGTAAAAGATATTAAGAAAGACTCCATGACACTTGTTTGGGATCCACCACTTATTGATGGAGGTGCAAAAGTTAAAAACTATGTTGTTGAAAAGCGTGAATCTACAAGAAAAGCATACACTAGTGTCACAATAAAATGTAGCAAGACAAGATTCAAGGTGGAAAATCTTGTAGAGGGAGCCCTATATTACTTTAGAGTTATGGCTGAAAATGAATATGGAACTGGTCTTCCAGTTGAAACCAAGACTGCATCAAAGGCTTCTGAAGTACCTCTATCAGTAGGAAAGATTATGTTGACTGATGTTACCAAAGTAAGTGCATCTCTGACCTGGGAGAAACCGGAGCATGATGGTGGAAGCAGGATTGTAGGCTACTTGATTGAAATGCAACCAAAGGGAACAGAAAAGTGGAGTGTAGCAACATCTGTCAAAACATGTGAAGGTACTGTCACTGGGCTAACAGCTGGTCAAGAATATATGTTCCGGGTTCTTGCTTATAATGAGACTGGAAAGGGTGAACCAAAGCTTCTTGCTGCTCCTGTCATTGCCAATGACTTAACAATTGAACCAAGCCTAAAAGTACAGTTTAGTACATACAGTGTCAAATCTGGTGATGATCTTAAACTGGAAATACCTGTATTTGGACGTCCCAAGCCGAAGGTTACTTGGATGAAGTATGGACAAGCTCTTAAAGTGACATCGAGAATCAGTACTTCAAACACAGAAACATCAACAATTCTACAGATTACTGAAGCCAGTAAAGATGACTTTGGAAAATATACAATTAGTGCAACAAACAGTACTGCTACTATTACAGAAGAAATTGGAATCATTATCCTTGATAAGCCTGGTCCACCAACTGGCCCTATTAAAGTGAATGAAGTAAGCAATAGCTTTGTAACAATTTCATGGGAACCTCCAACTTATACAGGAGGCTGCCAAGTGAAGAACTATATTGTTGAAAAGCGAGACACCACTACCACAACATGGGAAGTTGTAGCAGGATCAGTTGCCAGAACAACGCTTAAAATAACAAAGTTGAAAACTGGTGCTGAGTACCAGTTTAGAGTTATTGCTGAAAACAGATATGGTAAGAGTTCCTCTTTGGATTCAAAAGCAATTGTGGTTCAATATCCATACAAACCTCCTGGGCCACCTGGAACTCCATATGTGAAATCTGCCACCAAGGATCAAATGATAATTGAGTGGAATGAGCCCGTCAATGATGGTGGAAGCTCAGTAATAGGCTACCACCTGGAAAGCAAAGAGCGGACTAGTATCTTGTGGACAAAGTTGAACAAAACGCTCATTACTGACACCATGTTTAAGATATGTAATTTGGAGGAAGGAATTGGTTATGAATTCAGAGTATATGCTGAGAACATTGTTGGTATTGGCAGAGCAAGCAAGGTTTCAGACAGTTTTGTTGCTCGTGATCCATGTGATCCACCTGGTACTCCAGAAGCTATTTCTATTTCAAAGAACCATGTAGTAATACAATGGACAAAACCTCAATATGATGGTGGTAGCAAAGTGACAGGATACATTGTTGAAAAGAGAGATTTGCCTCAAGGCCATTGGATGAGGGTCAACTTTACCAATGTTACTGAGACTGAATTCACAATCACTGGCTTAACAGCAGACCAACAGTATGAATTTAGAGTAATAGCAAGAAATGCTGCTGGTATTTTCAGTGAGCCATCTGAAAGCACTGGTCCAATTACCATGACAGATGAAATTGAACCTCCAAGTGTTTCAATAGATCCTAAGTACCAGGATACCATTGTTGTCAGTGCTGGACAGAATTTAGTTCTTGATGCAGATATTCATGGAAAACCCATTCCTGATGTTCAGTGGCTGAAAGAAGGAAAAGAAATTGATAAGACACTACGCATTGAAATAAAAACAACACAGAAATGTGCCACTATTACTGTCAAAGACTGTACACGATTAGACAGTGGCCATTATGACCTTGTATTAAGAAACAGTGGTGGCACAAAAACAATTCCCATTAATGTGAGGGTTCTTGATAGGCCAGGTCCTCCAACTGGACTACTAAATATAACTGGTATAATGTCTGATAGATGTGATCTGAATTGGACACAGCCTTCTCAGGATGGTGGTGCTAATATTTCTCACTACATTCTTGAGAAGAGAGAAACTAGCAGGTTATCATGGACTCTGGCTGATTCAAATATTCACACTACCAGTTTCAAGGTGACAAAGCTCGTGACAGGTGATGAATATATTTTCAGAGTTATGGCAGTCAATAAATATGGAATTGGTGACCCACTGGAGTCTGAGGCAATAATTGCCTGTAACCCATACAAGGTACCAAGTGCACCATCAACACCAGAAGCAAGTGAGATAACAAAAGATTCAATGGTTCTATCATGGAATGCCCCAGAGAGTAATGGTGGAACTGAAATTATTGGTTATCACCTGGAGAAACGTGACAAAGATGGTGTAAGATGGACCAAGTGCAACAGACAGAAGCTTTCTGACTTGAATTTCAAAGTAACCAGTCTTTCAGAGGGGCATTTCTATGAATTCCGTGTGGCTGCAGAGAATGCTACTGGTATGGGAGCACTAAGTGACTCATCTCTGTTCTATAGAGCAATAAATTCAACTACTCCTCCTGGTCCACCACATCATCCTAAAGTAACAGATCATACAACCTCATCTGTGTCCCTGGCTTGGGGTAAGCCAGCTACAGATGGTGGGGCATATATCAAAGGTTATATTGTTGAGATGAAAGTGGCCTCTGCAGAAGAATGGACCACATGTACACCTCCAACTGGTTTACAGGCAACATGCCTAACAGTGGAAAACCTTAAAGAAAATTCTGAGTATAACTTCCGGGTGTGTGCCATTAATTCAGAAGGAGTTGGTGAACCTGCTGATGTTCATGGCTCTGTGACTACTACTGAAAGAATTGAGACACCAGAGCTTGAACTTGATGCGAACCTTAGAAAAGTTGTCTCTGTTCGTGCAGGTGGATCCCTTCGTCTATTTATTAAAATTAGAGGTAGACCTGAACCATCTGTTAAATGGGAGAGAGAAGAGAGGGCTTTAACTGAGAGAGCACTGATTGAAACTACAAGTTCATTCACAATGCTTGTAATTGACAATGTACATAGATTTGATAGCGGGAAATATGTTCTATCACTTGAGAATAAGAGTGGCAAAAAGACAGCATTTGTGAATGTCAGGGTGCTTGACTCGCCAAGTGCGCCACAGAATCTTGATGTAAAAGAAGTTAAGAAAGACTCAGTTACTCTCTCCTGGGAGCCTCCTCTTATAGATGGCGGAGCCAAAATAACCAATTACATTGTGGAAAAGCGAGAATCTACAAGGAAAGCTTACACAACTGTCACAAGCAACTGCACGCAAAATTTCTTCAAGATAGAAGAACTTCAAGAGGGAGGAATATTCTACTTCCGAGTGTGTGCTGTTAATGAGTATGGCTTTGGTCTGATGACAGAGACAAAAAATCCAGTCAAAGTTGCCCAAGTGCCTATGTCTCCAGGAAAGGTAACTCTTGTGGATGTTACCAAGAACACTGTGACTCTCACATGGATTAAACCAGCACATGATGGTGGTAGTAAAGTTATTTGTTACAATGTAGAGATTCAGTCAACAGGCACAGACAAATGGGTTACGTCCAGTACAGTGAAAGTTCCAGAGGCTACTGTGTCTAACCTTACACCTGGTGAAACATACTTGTTCAGGGTAATTGCACTGAATGAGAAAGGCAAGAGTGAACCCAAAGAACTTGGTGTACCTGTTTGTGCAAAAGACATTGACATAGAGCCTTCAATTAATCTGCTGTTTAACACTTACAGTGTTAAGGTTGGAGATGACCTTATTATTGAAATTCCCATAAGAGGCAGACCTAAGCCAGTGGTTTCATGGAAAAAGGATGACCTACCTCTTAAGCAAACAACTTCTCTCACAATAATAAATACCATGATTTCAAGCAAGATTGTAATCAAAGAAGCTTCTATTGACCATGTTGGGAAATATGAAATCACCCTAGCTAATACAGCTGGCACCATGTCCACAGATGTCAGTGTTGTGGTTCTTGACAAGCCAGGCCCACCAGCTGCAGTAAAGGTTGATGCTGTGACTGCTGATTCAATTACACTATCATGGTCTCCCCCTGAATATGATGGAGGGTGCTATATTAATAACTATATTGTTGAGAAGAGGGATACCAACACAACTGTCTGGCAGATTGTTTCATCAAACATTGCCAGAAATTCAGTCAAGGTATCTAACCTGACTCATGGTTCTGAATACCAATTCCGCATATATGCAGTGAACCGCTATGGAAAGAGTAAGCCTATTGACTCTCCTGGAATTACAGCAGAATATACATTCAAGCAACCTGGGCCTCCTGCTACTCCCCGTGTAGCTCATGCTACCAAGTCCTTCATGCTTGTGACATGGAATGAGCCAGTTAATGATGGAGGTAGCACAGTTCTAGGATATCATTTGGAACGCAAGGAGAGAAGCAGTATTCTATGGACAAAGGTGAATAGGATTCTCATCAAAAATACCGAATTTAAAGTAACTGGCCTTGAAGAGGGTATGTACTATGAATACCGGGTATATGCTGAAAACATTGCTGGCATTGGAAAAGTCAGCAAAGTCGGTGAGGCTATAGCTGCTAGAGATCCATGTGATCCTCCTGGTCAACCAGTGGTCACAAGCATAACTAAATCTTCTGTCTCTTTGTCTTGGACAAAGCCTGAATATGATGGTGGGGCTAAAGTTACAGGTTACATCATTGAACGTAGAGATCTTCCAGATGGGCGCTGGATAAGATGCAACTTTACCAATGTTCCTGAAACATACTTTGATGTCACCGGTCTTACTCAAGATCAGCAATATGATTTCCGTGTCACTGCAAAGAATGCTGCTGGACTGTTTAGTGAGCCATCAGATAACACAGGCCCTATCACAGTCAAAGATGATGTAGATCCACCACGAATTATGATGGATGTCAAGTTTAGAGATGTAGTTTGTGTGAAAGCAGGAGAGACTCTAAAGATCAGTGCTGACATTGCTGGACGCCCACTACCAGTGGCATCATGGTCAAAGGATGGAAAAGAGATTCAGCTTAATACGAAAATTCAGATATCTGCAACAGATACAAGCACTATGTTAATAGCAAAAGACTGCATAAGGAGTGACTCTGGAAAGTATGCCTTAACATTACAGAATGTTGCTGGTACAGTTACAATGCCAGTGAAATGTGTGATTTTTGATAAACCTGGACCTGCAGCAGGACCTTTGTCAGTAACTGAGCTCACTGCAGAGAACTGCATACTTTCATGGGGACCACCACAAGAAATTGGTGGTGCAGAAGTCACACATTATATTGTTGAGAAAAGGGAGACTAGCAGTTTGGCATGGACAAATGTACAAGGAGATGTGAAAATCTTAACATGCAAGGTCACAAAGCTCCTCAAAGGCAATGAATACATATTCAGAGTTTTGGCTGTAAATAAATTTGGACTTGGTGAACCTCTCGAAAGTGAACTTGTCAAAGTCTCTGATCCATACACATGTGCAGCTGCACCAACAAATGTTGAAATAACAAATGTGTCCAGTGAGGAGATGACTGTAACTTGGGCTAAGCCTGCTTCTGATGGAGGCAGTGAAATATGTGGCTATGTGATTGAACGACATGAGAAATCAAGTCTTCGATGGGTCAGAGTCAACAGGGAACTTGTAAAAGATGAAAAAGCTGTAGTATCCAAACTAAGAAATGGAAATGAATATGAATTTAGAGTATTTGCAGAGAATGCTGCAGGTTTAAGTGCTCCTAGCGAGCCATCTGCTCCAGCAACAGCAAAGGATGCTTTACTTGTGCCAACCCCACCATCTAAACCAAAGGTTCTTGATTACACAAAGAGTTCAATTACAATTGCCTGGAACAAGCCATTGTCAGATGGTGGAACACCAATTCTTGGATACAGAGTGGAATATAAGAAAACAGAGGATGATGAATGGGATGTTGCCATTCAGATGACAAAGAGCACTGAGTATACCATTTCTGGTCTTACAGCTGATTTGGAATATGTCTTTGCAGTTAAATCAATAAACAAAATAGGCCTGAGTGAGCAAGCTCCAGTTTCTGAACCACAAGCAGCAACAGACAGAAAGGAGGAGCCAGTATTTGATGTTGATATTGAGATGAGGAAAACACTGATTGTTAAGCATGGAAATTCATTCACTATAACAGCAAAATTTAAAGGAGTACCAGTGCCTTCCATCACATGGAATAAAGAAGATGTTGACCTCAAATCAAGAGCTACAATTGAAACAACTGGAAAATACACATCCCTAACTATTGAAAAGGCAACCAGGAATGACTCGGGACAGTATACTGTTACATTGGATAATGGCGTTGGAACTGCAACGTTGCCAATGGTTGTCAAAGTTCTTGATTCCCCTGGACCGCCAGTTAACGTGGCTATTAAAGATGTGACAAAAGATTCTGCGACAGTTACTTGGGACGTTCCAGAGAATGATGGGGGTGATCCTGTGAAAGCCTACCATGTCGAAAAACGTGAAGCTAGTAAAAAGGCCTGGGTGTGTGTAACAAATAACTGCCACAATTTAGTCTACAAGGTAGAAGGATTGCAAGAGGGTGCAACCTATTACTTCAGAGTCATTGGAGAGAATGAATTTGGTATGGGTCTACCTGCTGAAACAAAAGATGCAACTAAAATAACAGGTAAGATTTTGCTTTGACTTGTGCCAGGATTAGTGGTTCTTTTTTATTGCTCATACCTCTTACTCTGAATAAATATTTTTTTGTTCCAACAGAAATACCAAGCCCACCTGCCAGACTTGGAGTAGCCAAAGTAACAAAAGACAGTGTTACAATAGTATGGTCAAAACCAGAGTTTGATGGTGGAAGTAGAATTTCAAGCTATCTCATTGAGGCTATAGAGAAGGGACAACAAAAATGGGTGAAGTGTACCACTGTGAAAACCAATACCCACACAATCAAAAGTTTGCGAGAAAATGCAGAGTATTTCTTCAGAGTGCGTGCTGAAAATCATGCAGGACTTAGTGATCCAAAGGAAATGCTAATTCCTGTGATTGTAAAAGATCAACTCAGTGAGTGTCATTTTATTTCTTGTTTGTTTATCTACTTATTTTAAGTCAAGATGTTCAGTCCTGGTTTAAATGTGTTTTCTTCACAGTTGCCCCTGAATTTGATATGAAGAACTTCCCGCACAACACTGTTTATGTAAGGGCAGGATCAAATCTGAAGTTTGAGCTTCCTCTCACTGGCAAGCCCATGCCAAAGGTGTCAATGACAAGAAACAAGGTTCCAGTGAGGTGTGGAAAGAGATTTAGTTTTGAAGTAACACCTGAGAATCTTAATATCAGCCTCAAAGAAAGTATTGCAAGTGATGCTGGAAGATATGACATTGTTGCCTCCAATACCAGTGGAACAACCAAGATGTTCATTAATATACTAGTGTTAGATAGACCAGGTCCTCCAATTGGTCCAGTTGAAATCAGTGATGTTGGAGAAACATCACTGTGCCTAAAATGGTTACCACCTGTGTATGATGGTGGTAGCCCGGTGACCAACTATGTGGTGCTCAGACGTGAAACAAGCACACCAGCTTGGGTAGAGGTGTCATCCACAGTTGCCAGGAGTGCAATTAAAGTCACCAAATTAACCAAGGGTGAAGAATACCAATTCCGAATTAAAGCAGAGAATCGCCTTGGTATCAGTGATCACATCGACTCTCAGACTGTCACTGTTAAACTTCCATATAGTGAGTACTTATTTACTGTATTTA
>JAQMYM010000035.1:23783130-23809220 GCA_030014255.1 Parauchenoglanis ngamensis
GATAGATAGATAGATAGATAGATAGATAGATTATTACAGTATTAGCAATGTAACTTTAATGTAACTTTTACCTTTGATTGTCAATTTTAGCAATTCCTGGACCACCATCAACACCATGGGTGAGCTTTGTTTCAAGGGAAAGCCTTACAGTTTGCTGGCATGAACCTGTAGTAGATGGAGGTAACCCAGTATTTGGATACCATGTCCAAATGAAAGAAAGAACCAGCGTTCTGTGGCAGAAAGTGAACAAGACTTCAACCCCTGCTAATCAAATCAGGGTGACAAACATATGCCCGGGTATGATTTATGAATTCAAGGTTGCTGCAGAAAATGCTGCTGGTATTGGTAAATTCAGTAAGACCTCAGAGGAAGTACTTGCCATTGATGCTTGTGGTAGGTCTCTGAGATTATACACATTATACAAATTATACATTTACACACTATAGAAAATGTGTAAAATCAAGGGAACCAATACTACATGCTAATTACTCGTTTTATTTTTAGAACCTCCAGCAAATGTGAGAATCTCTGAGATTACAAAGAACTCAGTTAGCCTTGTCTGGCAGAAACCTCCCTTTGATGGTGGATGTAAGATCACTGGCTACATGGTTGAGAGAAGAGATTCTCCAAATGGAAGATGGACAAAGGCTAACTTTACTAATGTTATTGAGACAAACTTCACTGTGTCAGGCTTGACACAAGATCAGTCATATGAATTTAGAGTCTTTGCCAAAAATGCAGTTGGGTCTGTGAGCAATCCATCTCTTATTGCTGGACCAGCAACATGTGTGGACATTTCTGGTAGGTAACACTTATTTATATTGACTGATTCTTATACGTTCTGAGTAAGTATTTAAAGGTAATAATGTGGTATTTCTAAACCTCCCCTTTTAGGTGCCCCAGTAATCGACCTGCCTCCTGAGTACCTAGATGTTGTTCAATATAAAGCTGGAGCTTCTGTTAAGATAAGACTGGGTATTATGGCTAAGCCACTGCCAACAATTGAATGGTTCAAGGATGGAAAGGAATTAGTGTCAAGTTCACAGCTATCAATTGAGAGCACCACTGATTCATCTGCCATTCTTATCAAGGATGCCAGTCGGCTTAACACTGGGACATATGAAATAAAGACCAAAAATGTGTTTGGCACAGCTTCAGCCTCCATCAGAATATTGATTTTAGGTGTTTTAAACCTTTCCATTGATAGCTCAAAAGATATGCTTGTTGTCATGAATTTTGCATGCCTTCAGATATTAATACTTTTTTGTCTTTCATGTTTTAAAATTGATAGACAAACCAGGGCCTCCCTCTGGAAATATTGAATTCAAATCAGTAAGTGCTGACACCATAATAATTGCTTGGGAGCCAGTAGTAGATGATGGAGGTTCCAAGGTCACCCATTATATTGTGGAAAAACGAGAGACAAGTAGAGTTGTGTGGTCTACTGTTTCGGACTGTATGGAGGAACATATAGTCTCTGTCCAGAAGTTGGTCAGAGGAGGTGAATATGTTTTCCGTGTCAGAGGTGTCAACAAATTTGGAGCCGGAGATCCTCTGGAGTCTGATCCAATTACTGCCAAGAATGCATTTGGTATGAAACTATAATCATTTTGCATTTATTTTATACAGTGAAATATAACAATATATAATATACAGTAATACATAATATAAAATATAATAGTTTAAAATATATTTTATATATTATTTTTAATATTTAAAATAAGTCAAATAAATAATTATTCTAATGATGTTAAATAAATATATTTTTTAAACTATTTATTCAGTTACTCCTGGACAACCTACCAAACCAGAGGCAATAGAAATCACTAGAACATCCATGAAAATTGTATGGGATAAACCAGGAGTGGATGGTGGTAGCATGGTTAAAGGCTACAATTTACAGAGACGTGATAAGAAGAATCTGCGCTGGATTAAAATCTACGAAGACCCCATTTGTGACACCACAGCAAAGGTCCATCACCTGACTGAAGGAAAAGAATATCAGTATCGTGTGTGTGCAGTCAACAAAGCTGGAGAAGGTCCAGTCTCAGATAGTTCTGACTTTTACAAAGCAGCTGACCCTGTTGGTAGGTATTTCTATGTCAGTTGTTCTTTAGTATTATGTTGAATAAATTTTTTTCATTGATAGTGTGCTAATATGGAACAAATATTAACCGTATTTTGTGAATTTCGGTACAGATATACCTTCTGAGCCTACTAAGCTCAAAGTTGTTGATTCAACTAAAACTTCAATTACTCTTGGATGGTCCAGACCAGAGTATGATGGAGGCAGTGAAATTACTAGCTACATTGTGGAAAAAAGGGCCAGTGAGGAAGGAGAATGGGAAATGATAAGTAAAAAAAGTGAAGTCAGAACTACTGAGTATGTTGCTTCAGGTCTTATGCCAGATGTTGACTACTACTTCCGTGTATCTGCCATGAATTATGCTGGTCGTGGAGACCCAATAGAGATGGAGGAACCAGTCCAGGCTAAAGATATTCTTGGTATAAAAATATTTGTAATATTTGTAATTGTTTTGGTTTTAATGAATTCTTTTTGTTATAAGTCTCATTTGTCATTATTTTTTTAATTTTTTCTGCAGAGGAAGCTGAAATTGACAAAGATGTTGCAATGAGAACTCATTACATTGTCAAAGCTGGCAAAGATGTTGAGATCATGGTTCCTCTTAAAGGCAGACCTGCTCCAAGTGTTTCTTGGAAGAAACAAGACCAAAACATTGATAATGACCCTAAATATGATATACACAACATGGATACTTCATCATGCCTTGTACTTTCGCATGTAACCTGTAATGATAGTGGCAAATACACTATCGAGATATCAAATGGAGTAGGACAACCAAAATCACTGACATTATCTGTAAAAGTACTGGACAGTCCTTCTGCCTGTAGAAATCTGGTCTTGAAAGATGTCACTCGTGGCAAAGTGATCTTATGCTGGGAACCTCCTCTCCTTGATGGCGGTGCTGAAATTGCTAATTACATAGTTGAGAAAAGAGACTCTTCAAAGCGAACATATGTTACTGTAACCAACAAATGCATGGAAACAAAATATGAAATTGATGAGCTCTCTGAGAAGATATCATACTTTTTCCGTATATCAGCAGAAAATGAGAATGGAGTTGGTGAGCCATGTGAGACAGCAGAGCCAGTTAAAGCCACTGAGAAACCTGGTACTGTCAAAGATCTTGCTATGAAAGACTCCTCAAAAACATCAGTGACACTACAGTGGAACAAACCAGATTATGATGGTGGTAGCATTATTACCGATTACATAATTGAAAAGAAACTTCAAGGTCAAGAAGAATGGGCTCCTGCTGGAACAAACAAGCATTGTGAGCATAAGGTCACAAAACTTCAGGAACTCACAGATATGTTCTTCAGAGTCTGCTCAAAGAACGAGAAGGGCAACAGTGACTTTACCGAGCTCGGTCCAATTAAAGTAAAGGATTACATAATTCCACCAGAGGCAAGCCTTGAGGAGTATCCTGATGGACAGGTCAGTGTTCGCATTGGTCACAATGTACATATTGAGCTTCCATACAGAGGGAAACCAAGGCCATTACTTATTTGGCTAAAGGACAATTTGCCACTGAAAGAGAGTGAAAAGATTCGCTTCAAGAAGACAGAAAACAAGGCAACTCTTATGATAAAGAATGTCGAAAAAGAGAATGGTGGTAAATATACGCTTACACTTGACAACAGAATCTGCAGGAAATCATTCCATATACAGGTCATTACCCTAGGACCGCCATCCAGACCCATTGGACCAATTCGTTTGGATGAAGTCAGAGCAGAAAGTATAAGGATATCTTGGGATGAACCGAATGATAATGGCGGTGGAGAAATCACCTGCTATAGTGTTGAAAAACGTGACACCTCTCAGACAGACTGGAAGATGGCTTGTTCAAGTGTTATAGGTACTACATTCAATGTACCAAATTTAATCAAAGGAACTCAGTATCAATTCAGAGTATGTGCAGAGAACAGGTACGGTGTTAGTGAGCCTCTAATTTCACAAAATGTCATCGCCAAGCATGAGTTTAGACCTCCAGGAGCACCAGGTATGCCATTTGTCTACAATGTCACTAATGATGGTATGACTATTCAGTGGGAAGCACCTATCTTTGATGGTGGTTGCCCAGTACTTGGTTACCATGTTGAAAAGAAAGAGACAAACAGCATCATGTGGCAAAAGGTCAACCTAGTCTTGGTGACTGCAAGGGAATATAGAATTATTGGACTTATCGAAGGCCTGCAATACCAGTTCAGGGTCTATGCTCAAAATGATGCTGGATACAGTCGTATGAGTGATGAGAGCAAACCAACTATGGCTGTTTCTCCTGTTGGTGAGTTAATTACTTAGTCTGTAAATCTGCAAACAATAATGTAAACTCTTGATTCCTCCTGAAAACTTGTCTTAATGTCTTAATAATATTTTTATATAGATCCTCCTGGAACTCCTGACTATGTTGATGTAACATCTGAATCTGTGAAACTGAAATGGGATGCCCCTAAAAGAGATGGTGGAAGCAAAATAGTTGCCTACAACATTGAGAAACGTCAGGGCCAGAGTCGTTGGTTGAAGACAAACTTCACAGATGTAACTGAGACAGAGTTTATAGTAACTGGTCTTACTTGTGGTGAACGATATGAATTCAGAGTTATAGCAAGGAATGCCATTGGCACCATGAGCCCACCTTCTCAGTCTTCTGGCTATATTCTCATCAAAGATGAAAGCTGTAAGTTCATACAATACATATAAGTCATTTTCATACTGTAACACCTCTTGTATTATAATTATCAACAATTAATTTTTTCTCTCTTCTTTACAGCTACTCCAAATATTGAATTTGGACAGGAGTACTTTGACGGGGTTGCTATCAAAGCTGGGGAAAACATCAAGCTCAAAGTCACTATTACAGGAAGACCAACACCCAAAATCAAATGGTTCAGGGATGATGTTGAACTAACTAAGAAAATGGTAGATATCACAAGAACTGCTGGCTCAAGCACCCTCTTTATTAGAGATGCTGACCGTTCTCACCGTGGGGTCTATACTGTAGAAGCTAAGAACCACTGTGGAACCAAGAAAGAGCAAATTAAAGTTGAAGTCTATGGTATGCTTAATCTTTTCCCTGCACAAATTTTCATATTTGTGTATGTTTTATCCATTGCATCTAATTATTGTGATACCTTTAGATACACCTGGAGAGCCTGTTGGACCAATTGTCTTCACAAACATCTCAGAGGGCAAAGTCACATTTACATGGAATCCACCAGAAAATGATGGCTGCTCTGAGGTCACTCATTATGTTATTGAGAAGCGAGAGACCTCCAAAATTTCCTGGACACTAGTTACAGATCACTGTGAGGAGTGTACCTACAATGCTACCAAACTGATCAAGACCAATGAGTACCAGTTCCGTGTGTCTGCTGTAAACAGGTTTGGAGTCAGTAGACCACTGGAGTCTGTTCCTGTCATTGCCCAAATGCCATATAGTAAGTGTAGCTGAAGATTATATTCTAATTTATCATATATCATGGTTACACAAAAAAAAACAGCAAAGTAATCTTTTTTTTTACCCGCAGACATTCCAGACCCTCCTGGTACACCTGATGCCACCAAGGTTGATGGAGAGAGTATTACAATCAGCTGGACAGCACCAACAAATGATGGAGGAAATGCAATTAAACACTATATCGTTGAAAGACGTGAGAAGAAGACTGGGCGCTGGGTAAAGGTCTTGACTAGAAAATCAATTACTGAAGCTGCCCACAGAGTAACTCATCTCACTGAGAATGTGGAATATGAATTCCGTGTTTATGCTGTTAATGATGCTGGAGTTGGAACACCAAGTAATATTTCAATGCCTATTAAATGTGCAGAGCCAACTGAAGAGCCAGATGGTCCTTCAATTGTAAATGTTACTGATACCACCAAAACATCTGTCAGTCTGGAATGGACCAGACCTGGTTATGATGGTGGCGTGGAGGTCAAGGGATATATCATCGAAGTGTGCAAGGGAGCTGAAAAAGAATGGAATAGAGTCAATGAAGATCTTTGCACTGTCACAAGGTACACAGCCAGTGGTTTAGAAACAGGTGCAGAGTACAAGTTCCGCATTAGTGCAGTTAATTCAGTTGGAAAGGGTGAACCTAAAGAGATCCCTGAGCCAGTACAAGCAATAGACAGACTGTCTGCACCGGAGATTGATATTGATGCAAGCTTCCAACAGACCCACATTGTGAAAAGGGGTGGCAGTGTGTGTCTCCATGTAGCTTTCAAAGGAAAACCAGCACCTACAGCTTCATGGATAAAGGTGGATGGAGAACTTGGGGTAATGGCTGATGTAACTGCCACAGAGACATTCACTTATTTGACACTGGGAAATTGTACACGAAATGACAGCGGAAAATACACTCTCACTCTTGAGAACAGCAGTGGTAGCAAATCCATCACTTTTACAGTTAAAGTGATGGACACACCTGGAGTACCAGGTCCTCTCATGTTTAAGGATGTTACAAGAGGAGCCCTTACTCTTATGTGGGAGCCGCCAGTCAATGATGGTGGTGCACGTGTTCATCACTATGTTGTGGAGAAGCGTGAGGCTAGCCGGCGTACATGGACAGAAGCAGCACCGAAGTGCACACAAACAAATTTGAGAATTTCTGAGCTCCTAGAAGGAGTACCATACTTCTTTAAGGTAATGGCAGAAAATCAGTATGGCCTTGGCGAGGCTTATGAAATACCTGATCCAATTATTGCCACTGCTGAACCAGCTCCACCAAAGAGACTGGACATTATTGATACCACTGATACAACAGTAACCCTTGCCTGGATGAAGCCTGAACATGATGGCGGCAGCCGTATTACAGCTTATTGTGTGGAGGCTAAAGTAAAGGGAACAGATAAATGGGTTGTAGGAGGTTCTACCAAAAACCTAAGTCTTGTTGTTGAGGGATTAACTGAAGGTACAGAGTATGAATTCCGTGTCAAAGCTAAGAATGACGCAGGTTACAGTGTACCTAGAGAGGCTCTGTCTTCTGTTGTTGTTAAAGAGCCCCGTATTGAGCCAACTGCAGATCTCAGTGGCATTACCAATCAGCTTATCACCTGTAAGTCTGGCAGCTCATTTGAAATTGATGTTCCAATTAGTGGCAGACCAGCACCAAAAATCATTTGGAAGCTTGAGGAAATGAGACTAAAAGAAACTGAAAGGGTCTCAATCAAGAACACAAAAAATAGGACCACTCTGACAGTTAAAGAAAGTATGCGAGGTGATGGAGGAAGGTACTTCCTTACCCTTGAAAATGTGGCTGGTGCTAAGACTTTCACTGTTACTGTCAATGTTATTGGCAGACCTAGTCCTCCAGAAGGGCCTATTGAGATTTCTTCAATTACAGCTGAGTCTTGTGAATTGTCATGGAATGAGCCTGAGGATGATGGTGGAACTGAAATAACAAACTACATTGTTGAGAAACGTGAGTCTGGCACAACTGCCTGGCAGCTTATCAACTCTAGTGTGAAACGAAGATCATTCCACGTTTCACATCTAACAAAGTACATGCAGTACACATTCCGTGTTTCTGCAGAAAACAGATTTGGTGTGAGCAAACCAACTGAGTCTGAAACTATTGTTGCAGAGCATCCATTTGGTGAGCAATTAAACATGACAATAGTAGCACTTAGTTATTTCTTTATTTGATGTTATTTCTGAAGATTTCATTCTTTTATAATTTTACTATTTTTCTGTTACAGTCCCACCAGGACCTCCAACTAGGCCAGAAGTGTTTGCTGTTACTGCTAACAGTATGAGCATTCGTTGGGAGGAACCTTACCATGATGGTGGTAGCAAGGTCACTGGGTACTGGATTGAGAAAAAGGAACGCAACACTATTCTCTGGGTTAGAGAAAACACCATCCCCTGTTTTGAGTGTTACTACAAGGTGGACAGCCTTATTGAAGGTCTGGAGTACCAGTTCAGAGTGTATGCTATGAATAGTGCTGGCCTCAGCAAAGCAAGTGAAGCCTCAAAGAGGGCTGTGGCTCAAAATCCAGTTGGTAAGTTTAACAGAATTAATCCAAGGAACATTTTTACTATTACACATGCACACATACACACACACACACACACACACACAAACACACACACACACACACATTATGTTTCAAACATATTAATTATTGCATGTTTACCCCAAGATCCCCCAGGCAAACCAGAAGTAACTGATGTCTCAAGATCAAAGGTGTCAGTTAAATGGTCTGTGCCTCTGTATGATGGTGGAAGCCCAATTGTAGGTTACATTGTTGAGCGTAAGCCATATACTGTCTCTGGAGAGGGTAAATGGCTTAAGTGTAATTACACGAATGTTACTGATACAAACTTTACCATTACTGGATTGGGAGAAGGAGAAGTATACGAGTTCCGTGTGATTGCAAAGAATGCTAACGGAGTGCTCAGCATGGCATCAGTTTCAACAGGAGCAGTGACTTGCAAAGCTGAATACAGTAAGATTCTAATTTCATTTACAAACATTATTGTGAATTAATTATGCAAAGGTCTAAAACAGTACTTTTTTTTTAGCACCTCCAAAAGCAGAACTGGATAGCAAACTTCTTGTAGACACAGTTACTGTCAGAGCAGCATCAGACCTGGTTCTTGATGCTGCTGTTGGTGGCAAACCTGACCCAAAAGTCTGGTGGGCCAAGGGAGAGAAGGAGCTAGACCTTTGTGAGAAATATTCTTTACAGTATTCTAGCACCCGTGCTCTGGCAATTATCAAGTTCTGTGACCGAGATGATACTGGAAGGTATGTTCTGACAGTGAAGAATGCCAGTGGAACCAAAACAGCTGAAGTGAATGTGAAGGTGCTTGGTAAGTAAAATAATTTTGCACACTTAAAAGCATAATCATATATATTTTTTAAACAAAAGCTTCAATTATGACATTCAACTTAGCCCTAAATGTTACATTATTCTATTTTTCCTTTGTTCTTTTATCAAGATACACCGGGCCCATGCCAGGAAATAAAAGTAAGCAATGTAACTGAGGAGAAATGCACTGTATCCTGGAAAGTGCCACTAGAGGATGGTGGTGACCCCATCACACACTATATTGTGGAGAGAAGGGACACTAACAGACTTAACTGGGTCATTGTGAATGCTGAATGCAAGGCCCTTGTATGTGACATTACTAGACTTTTCAAGAATAATGAATATATTTTCCGTATCAAAGCTGTAAACAAGTATGGAGCTGGTGTGGCACTGCAGTCTTCACCCATCTTTGCAAGAAACTCATTCAGTAAGTAAAAGTTTGATTTTGCATTGAAGTTTGATCATGCATTGAATTTGATTTTAATTGAAAAGATATGTTGATTTGTTCTTTTGCCCATCTGCAGCTGTTCCATCACCTCCGGGAGCACCAGAGATTATTGCAGTTGGAAAAGACTTTACAACAATTGAGTGGCTAAAACCTGAAAATGATGGTGGTAGTGAAGTCATAAACTACCTAATTGAGAAGAAAGAGAGAAAAAGCATCAGATGGATCAAAGTTAATAAAGACTCTATACTCAGGGACACAACCTTCAAGGTTACTGGTCTACAAGAGGGCAGCATTTATCAGTTCCGTGTTACAGCCATTAATGCTGCTGGAGACAGTGAGCCTAGTGAAGTGTCCATGTATGCAGTGTGCCGAGTACCAACAGGTACATTATTCACAGACTGTATTTGTGTATCAAAATTAATATAGTAAGTAAATATAAAATGTTTTATATTATGCATAAATGTCACCTTTTTTTTCTTCAGGCAAACCAGATGCTCCATCAATTCCACGTGTAACAGACACGCACAAAGACAAAATTAGTCTGGCCTGGACAAGACCGGTAGAGGATGGAGGTGCTGATATTATCGGTTACATTCTTGAAATGCAAGAATTAGGCACAGAGGAATGGATCAAGGTCCATGAGAAGAATCTTAGAGTTACCGAACATACTGTGATAGGCTTGACAACAGGCAAAAAGTACTGCTTCAGGGTTGCTGCAGTCAATGTTAATGGAGCAGGTGACTTTAGTGACTCATGTACTGAAGTAGAGCCTGTTGAAAGAATTGGTAAGACTTAATAGTTAAAACATACCTAAAATTATTCATCTGTGAAAGCCTTGAGATTTGTTAGAATTACAAAAGCATATTTTTTTCTTAGAAATACCTGATCTTGAGCTTCCTGATGATCTAAAGAAGACAATATGCCTGAGAGCCGGAAGTTCACTACGTCTTCATGTAACAATTACTGGAAGACCAGTTCCAGCTATCATCTGGAGCAAGCCTGGCGTGGATCTACAAAACCGTGGATTCATTGAAGTGACAGATACTGCCACAACTCTTATCATTGACCAGGTGCACCGCTATGATGCTGGAAAATACACCCTCGAAGCCTCTAATTCAGCTGGCAAGAAGGATGCTAGCATTCTTGTCAAGATCTATGGTATGTTTATACAGCTATATAACTTTAATAACAAAAGTATTGTTATTTCAACTCAAATAATGAATTTGAGCTGATAGCACAGACATTTTATGTGGGTGTGTTTGTGTGTGTGTAGAAAGGTAACAAATTAATCCAAAAATTATTGACTGATTTGGTGTTTTTGCTGGTGGTGATAGAGTGGTGCTTTTTAACCCATTGCTCCAAACTTCCCATAGGTATTTAACTAGTTTATCTGACTGCAAAGGTGATAGCATATAATAATTGAATCAACTCTCTAGCCCTATGAATGCCTCTCAGAATACCTTGTACTACCTTGAATACCTTTCATTTGCAATGAACCTTCTCTTTATGAGCAGGTGGACTATACCAGAACCACCATTTTTTACATTATCACCTGTCAAGATAGACAGATTGACATCTAGATAATGGATACAGTAGACAGAGAGACAGATAACTTGACTGACTCTGCTTAATTGTTTGTTTTATTTTATCCTTTTCAATTGTAGATACTCCTGGTCCACCAGGCCCCATTAAAATAAAGGAGCTCACAACAGAGTCTGCTCACATTACATGGGATGCCCCCAAGGTTGATGGTGGAGCACCTGTAAACAATTATATCATTGAAAGAAGAGAAATATCAACGAGAGCCTACAAAACAGTTACTTCCAAATGCAGCAAGACATCATATAAAATTACAGGACTGTCAGAGGGAATGCTCTACTACTTCAGAGTGTTGCCAGAAAACATCTATGGCATAGGTGAACCTGTTGAGACACCAGATTCTGTGTTAGTGTGTGAAGTGCCACTGCCTCCAGCTAAATTTGACATTGTAGATATCACAAAGTCATCTGTTACTCTTGGATGGGAAAAACCTAAACATGATGGAGGTAGCAGAATCATTGGATACATTGTTGAAGCTTGCAAGCCTGGTACAGAAAAATGGATGAAGGTTGCTACTTTAAAATTAACAGACTTTGAATACACCGTTGAAAAACTGAATGAAAATGAGCAGTACCTATTCAGGGTACATGCTCTCAACAGCAGAGGTATTGGTGAACCCAAAGAAACTGTTACCCCTGTAACTGTTCAAGAACAAAGAGGTATGTTCCATTCATTATTTTAGTATTAAAATAAATAAAATGATTAGTGCTAAGATTTGTTTGACTCACATATCCTTCTCTTTCAGTTATGCCAAAGGTTGATCTATCAAGTATTCCACAAAAGATGATCAGTGTTTTGGCAGGCAAACCCCTTGAGCTTGATTTGCCAATCACTGGAAGGCCACCTCCAGTTTGCTCCTGGTACTTTAATGACAATAGGTTGAAGATACATGAACGTGTGAAGATTCATTCTACTGCGAAATTCTCCAGGTTAACTGTTCTTGACACCACAATTGATGACACTGGAGAATATATCCTTGAAGTAAAGAATATTACAGGAATTACTAGAGAGAAGATTAAAGTAATCATTCTTGGTAAGTCTAATGTACCCTGTCAATCCGCTAGCTTTCTGAAATTATATTAATTATTTTTATTTAATCTTTTTTCTTTTCAGACAAACCTGATCAGCCTGAAGGACCTATTCGTTTTGATGAGATAGATGCAACCTCAGTTACAATGAGCTGGGACCCACCAGAGAGAGATGGAGGTGCTCCTGTATCTAACTATGTCGTTGAACAACGTGATGCTCATCGTCCAGGATGGGTACCTGTTTCTGAAGCAGTCAGCAGGCCAACATTTAAATTTGACAGGTTGACAGAGGGAGACGAATATGTCTTCCGTGTTTCAGCAGTCAATCGCTATGGTGCTGGAGAGTTCTTGCAGTCAGAAATTGTGGAATGCAGGAGTTCTAAATGTAAGAACACCAGCATAGTTCATATTATATAGACACAATATTTATATATTATTATATATTAGATAACATGCAATCAAACTAACACAAACATTTCTCTGGTGACAGGCATTCCTGGACCACCAGGCCGCCCAATAGTGTTTGATGTGTCTCGTGATGGCATGACCGTTGCTTGGGAACCACCAGATGAGGACGGTGGCTTGGAGATATCTGGCTACATCATTGAGCGCAAGGAGGTCAGAGCTGACAGATGGGTCCGTGCTAATAAGAACCCTGTGACAATGACAAGATATAGATCCACTGGTCTTACTGAGGGACTAGAATATGAGCACAGAGTCACAGCCATTAATGCTAGAGGTGTTGGCAAACCCAGTCTTCTCTCAAAACCGGCTGTGGCAACTGATCCTGTCGGTACGGCTATTTTTTAAATCATATGTTTCTTTGTGTTGTTGTTGTTAAGCCAGATTTTATAACAATGACCAATCTTTACAGCTCCACCTGGCCCACCCCAAAACCCGAGAGTCATAGACACTACAAAGACATCTGTGTCTTTGGCCTGGAATCCACCGGATGAGGAAGGTGGCTCTAAAGTAACTGGTTATCTAATTGAGATGCAGAAAGCTGGCTCCGTAGCCTGGATTAAGTGCAATACTACACCTACAATGATTTGTGAATACACCCTGACAAAAATGCCTCAAGGTGAGGAGGTCAGATTCAGAGTTATGGCTTGTAATGCTGGTGGACCTGGCGAACCTGCTGAAGTGCCAAGAACAGTCACTGTGTCAGAGATGCTTGGTATGATGTCACTTAATGTTTATAACTATGAACATTTCTAACTGATGTCAGCTTTATCATAATTAACAATTTAATTAATTTGCCTTTTTTCAGAACCTCCAAGTCATGATCTTGAAGCTAAGTACAAAGATATATTTGTTGTTAGACATGGAGCAGTCATCAAACTTTCAGTTCCAATCAAAGGCAGGCCAATACCTGTTTGTAAATGGACAAAGGATGGCTCTGAGGTCTCTAATCGTGCAATGATTGCTTCCAGTGAGGATATTACTGAGCTTGTTATCAAGGATGCTGAACGGTCTGACTCTGGTGTATATATCCTCCATCTTGAAAACAAATGTGGCAAAAAGATGGTGCAAATCAAGGTCAAGGTTATTGGGCGTCCAACAGCTCCTGAAGGTCCTCTTGCATTTGAGGATATTCAAGCTCATTCTGTAAGAATGAGCTGGAAGCCACCAAAAGATGATGGTGGCACAGAAATCCTTGGTTATATTGTGGAGCGACGTGAGGCAACAAAGGCAGCCTGGTATACTGTGGACTCCAGAGTGGTTGACACATCTTTGGTTGTTAAAGGACTACAAGAAAATGTTGAGTACCACTTTAAGGTGACAGCAGAGAACAAATTTGGCATCAGTGGCTCCCTTAAATCCGAACAGCCTGTGGTACCAAAGACTCCAATTTGTAAGTACCTTTTCAACTCTCATTACCAAATGTAGTTATCAGGACAGGTTTAATCAACTATAAAATTAAAAATGTCTTGCATATGTTTAAAACAGGTGTGCCAGAACCTTCAACTACACCACCAGAGATCATGGACGTTACTAAGTCCTCTGCTGATTTGGCTTGGAATAAGCCTAAAGATGATGGTGGATCACAGATCATTGGATACTTCATTGAGTATAAAGAAGCGTCATCTGACAAGTGGGTTCGCCATGAGACAAGGGTTACTTCCACCATGTATACACTAAGTGGACTCACTACTGATACAGAATATCAGTTCCATGTGATTGCTGTTAATGACATTGGAGAGAGTGAACCTGGACCTGCATCAGATTCTGTCATATGCAAAGATCCATTTGGTAAGGAAATATGTCTTATTTAATTAACATATTAGCCACTTGCGAGTTTAACAGATTTTTACAACATATTTTGCACAACTGTTACTACTCTTGTTCTTCTTCAGACAAACCAAGTCAACCAGGAGAGGTAGACACTTTGGCTGTAACTAAAGATTACATAACTATTCACTGGGAAGCTCCTCAATGTGATGGTGGAAAGCCAGTTCTTGGTTATTGGGTTGAGTACAGAAAATCAGGGGAGAGCACTTGGAAGAAGTGTAACAGGGAGCTAGTAAAGGAAAAACAATTTACTCAGGGTGGTTTGCAAGAAACCACTGAATATGAATTTAGAGTTTTTGCTGAAAATGAAACTGGAATCAGCAGGCCTCGTAGGACTGCAGCAGGAATTAAAACCAAACTAGGTGGTAAGTTGTTTTGCAGTTCATATTTACAATATATAAATTAGATTATTATTTCCTTTTTAACAAAAAGACAATGAACATATTTTTTCTTTTGTAACAGTTGGAACTCAGCCAGGTCTCAGAAAAGAGATAGATGAAATTACTGCCAAGCTTGGACAGACTGCCACCCTAAAATGTCAAATTATTGGAAGGCCTGTTCCAGAAATTAAATGGTACAAAGCTGGAAAGGAAATCAAAGAGGGACGCAAATATGCTGCAACTTCTGATGGCCGTAACCATACTTTAACCATCTCAACAGACCAGCAAGAAGATGAAGGCTTGTACACATGCAAGGCTGTAAATGAAGCTGGAGAATGTGAAACCAGTGGAACCTTAGTTTTGGAAGCAGCACCTCAATTCCCTGTCCCATTAAAAGACAAAATCTTTGCAGGATGTGGTACAACTGTACGTATTCACGCTGTGTACATAGGTCGCCCTGAACCCAAAATTATGTGGCTTCATGGGGCCAAACCTGTTGAGCCTTCTGAGAATGTCATCATTGAGAACACTGAGCATTACACTCATTTAATTTTAAAGAATGTCCAACGCAGGGTTAATGGCGGAAAATACAGAGTCAGGATCAATAACCACTTTGGTTCTGCAGATACTGCATCTCAACTTGAAATCCTAGGTGAGGACTTTTTATAAAAATAATAAAATTAAATTAAAGGTATTCTTACAGAATCTTATGTAATTTGAACTGTAACCTTTTTCCTTCCAGATAAACCTTACATCCCAGAAGGGCCTATTGTTGTTGAGGCTTTATTGAAGAATTCTTTGATAATAAGTTGGAAGGCATCAAAAGATGATGGTGGATCAATGATAACAAATTACATTGTGGAGAAGCATGAAGACAAAGAAGGTGCAGAGTGGCAACTTGTCTCATCATCTGTTACAAGCACTTCATGCCGCATTCCCAATCTAGTGGAAAATGAAGGTTACTTCTTCCGCATTTCAGCACAAAACCGTTATGGCATCAGTGAACCACTGGTGACTCCATCTGCTATTCTTATTAAGAGCCAATTAGGTAAGCTAAGAAATATTAAAATATAAAAATAAAAATTTAAAATGGTGAAACATGTTGGGTAATTGCCTTTTACATCTAAAATGTTTTACAGATAAGCCAGGTGCACCACTAAAACCTGTTATATCTGGAGTGACCAAGACCTCTTGCGTTGTTTCTTGGAAACCACCTCTTAGTGATGGTGGATCCAAGATCAAAAGCTACACTCTTGAAAAGAAGGAAAAAAAGAAAGGTGAATGGGTTTCTGTAACAACTGATGAGATTCATCAGACAGTTTATTCAGTGAAGGGGCTTACAGAAGGCCTGGAGTATATTTTCCGTGTGAAATGTGGCAATCTTGGTGGAGAGAGTGAATACAGTGAAGAGTCAGACCCTGTTGTTCCAAGAACTGATATTGAAGTACATCCTCCAGCTTTTAAAGAAGACCTCAGAAATATGAGTGTGAAATATAAAAGCAATGCAACATTTGTTTGCAAGATAACAGGACAACCCAAACCTGTGATCAAATGGTTCAAGCGTGGCAAAGAAATTCAGGCAGATGGAATCAAAATCAAGATCCAGGAATTCAAGGGAGGTTATCATCAACTTGTCATCACTAATGCAGATGAGGAAGATTCAACTGTCTATCAGATCAGAGCAACAAACCAGGGAGGCTCAATTTCTGCAACTGTTTCTCTTGATGTTGAAAGTAAGTTTACAAAAACACTGGATACTGAATTATGCTATTAGTTTACTTAAAATTTTAAATTAAATTTTTTTAAATTTGGTTTAAAAACACAATGTGTTTCTATTTCTTTCAGTACCAGCAAAGATTCATTTGCCTAAGAACCTACAAGATAAAGAGGCCATCTGTGCTCTTCGTGGTGAAGTGGTGAACATCAAGATTCCATTCAGTGGAAAACCAGATCCAGTTATCACATGGCAGAAGGGACAAGATCTTATTGATAACAATGGGTATTATCAAGTAATCGTCACAAGATCATTCACATCTCTTGTGTTCCCTAATGGAGTGGATCATAAGGATGCTGGTTTCTATATTGTCTGTGCAAAGAACAGATTTGGCATTGACCAACAAACAGTTGAACTTGATGTTGCAGATGTCCCTGATCCACCTCGCAGTATCAAAGCCAGTGAAGTGTCTAGGGATTCTGTTACACTTAATTGGGTGGCACCTGCCAGTGATGGAGGAAGCAGAGTTAGAAACTACATTATTGAGAAGTGTGCCACTACAGCAGAAAGATGGATCCGTGTTGCCCAGTCACGTGATGCTCATTACACTGTCACCAACCTGTTTGGAAAAACAAGCTACCAATTCCGTATAATAGCAGAGAACAAATTTGGCCAGAGTGCACCATCTGAACCAAGTGGACCAGTTGTGACAAAGGAAGATAAATCAAGAGTTCTTAACTATGATGAGGAAGTTGATGACAGCAGACCTGTCATTATGGGTAAAGCTCCTCATTCAGAGGTTAAAAATGTACACAACAAATACATGATCGCTGAAGAGCTTGGCCGTGGGCAATTTGGCATTGTTCATCGTTGTGTTGAGATTAATTCTGAGAAGACATTCTTTGCCAAATTTGTTAAAGTAAAAGGTGCAGATCAAGCAATAATAAAGAAAGAAATTGCCACTCTAAATGTGGCACGTCATAAGAACTTCCTGCAACTCCATGAATCATTTGACAGTCCTGAAGAACTAGTTATTATATATGAATTTATATCTGGTGTTGATATATTTGAGCGTATTGGTACAGCTAACTTTGAGTTCAATGAACGTGTAATTGTGAATTACATCAGACAGGTGTGTGAAGCACTTGAGTTTCTACACAGCAAGAGTTATGGCCATTTTGATATCAAGCCTGAGAATATAGTGTACACCACAAGAAGGGGAACTATTATCAAGATCATTGAACTGGGACAAGCTAGACATCTCACTCCTGGGGAACAAATAAAGATTCAGTACACAGCAGCTGAATATGCAGCACCTGAAATTCATCAAAATGAGTTGGTCAGCACTGTCACAGATATGTGGTCTGTTGGTGTCCTAGTATATGTTCTACTCAGTGGACTCAATCCTTTCATTGCTGAAACTAATCAACAAATGATTGACAACATCTCCAATGCTGAGTACAGTTTTGATGATGAGTCCTTTAATGAGGCAAGAGTTGAGGCATTAGACTTTATAGATCGACTTCTTACTAAAGACCGTAAACATCGTATGACAGCTGCTGAAGCTTTGAATCATCCTTGGCTGACAATGAACACAGAGGAGCTCAGCAGTAGGTCAATCAAGATCACAAGACACAAGAGATACTACCAAGCCATGGTGAGAAAAGAATGGAACACTGTTGTCTCATCTGCTCGTATTGCTAGTGGTGGTGCTATCAGAAGTCAGAGAGGTGTAACAGTTGCCAAAGCAAAGATTGCACCATTTGAACATGGTCCAATGGCAGGGCAAATTAAACATAGTGTTGCTGATGAAGGTGATGATGTCAAATTTATTTGCAACATTGACAACTATGATAGCAGTACTGAGGTTACGTGGTACTGTGGAGTTCGACAACTAGAGGAAAGTGCCAAATGTGAAATTACCTATGAAGAGGGGCTTGCTACAGTAACTATCAAGGGTATCAATAGATCCGATGATGGAACATACAGATGCAAAGTTGTCAATGAATATGGTGAAGACAGTGCATTTGCTGAGCTCTTTGTTAAAGGTGTCAGAGAATATCGTAGCTTCTTCACTGCACGTGTAGTAAGGAAAGTCAAACGCAGAGTAGACACAGCCCGTCTTCTCCAACGACCTCCTGAATTCACCCTTCCATTGTACAATCGCACTGCTTACTATGGTGAAACTATTCGCTTTGGTGTCACTATCACAGTACACCCTGAACCACGAGTTATGTGGCTAAAATCTGGGCAGAAGATTTCCCCAGGGGATGATGACAAGAAATATACTTTTATAAGTGACAAAGGTCTATATCAGTTAGTTATTCACAATCTTGACTCTGACGATGATGCTGAATACACCGTGGTGGCACGCAACAGGTTTGGTGATGATAGCTGTAAGGCTCGTCTCTCAGTGATTCCTCGTCCTGCCCCTGCTGATAACACATTGAGACCCATGTTCAAGCGCCTACTGGCAAACTTGGAGTGCAAAGAGGGCCAGAGCTTACGCTTTGAGATAAGAGTATCAGGATCGCCATCACTGAAATGGGAGAAGGATGGTACACCTTTGGCATTTGGTCCACAGATTGAAGTTGTTCATGAGGGTTTGGACTACTTTGTCTTACACATCAGAGACACTCTCCCAGAAGATTCTGGTACATACAGAGTAACTGCCACTAATTCTGCTGGTTCTGCAAGTTGCCAAGCCACAGTTAGGGTTGAACATGTGACACATGTCAAGAAGGACTTGGAGAGTGAGGAGGATAAGAGGAAGAAGCAAACTCTAGACCAACAGCAGATTGACAAGAAAGTACGAATAACACAGATTCTGGCTGGTACAGATATAATACCACTTACTCCTGTAGCACAACAGGCTTTGAGGGAGGCTGTAACTATGTTCAAGCCAGCAGTAACCACCAAAAAAATAAAGACTGAAGCTGAAGAAGCAAAGGAAAAGGAAGAAAGAAAGAAAAGGGCAGAGGAAAAGAGATTGAGAATGCCATATGTTGTCCCTCCACCTCGTCTTTATGGTCCAACTGCTCTTGAGGAAGACATGGAGATCAAGCACTTTAAACCATTATCTGATATGAAGTGGTACAAAAAACTACGAGATCAATATGAGTTCCCTGAGCCAATGGAAAAGATTCCTCAGAAAAGACTTAAGCGTATTCGACTGTCAAGGTGGGAACAATTTTATGAAGTGCCCTTGCCAAGGATTAAAGACCAGTACAAGCCAAAATGGCATATACCAACTGTTTCACAGGATGACTTGGAAACTGTAAGACCAGCAAGACTACGAACACCTTCGCCAGAAATGGAAGCATACTACAGAATAAGAAGGCACTCACTTGGTGATCTTTCTGATGAGGAACTGCTTCTGCCTATTAATGAATACCTTTCAATGAAGAGTACTGAGGAGGAAAGACTTAAACTTGAAGAGGAACTTAGATTAGGCTACTCAGCTTCTCCACCAAGTCTAAGTCCTGTACGTTTTGAACTCTCTGCTTTGCGGCCTTCATCACCAAAGAGGACCACATATGATGATGAGGAAGAAGGAGAGGAAGTTCCCACATATGAGTCCTACCGCATACCTTCAAAGTATGAGGCTGGCTCAAGCTACATTGATCTACGTCAGAGACATGATAAAGCAACATATAGACCTCCTAGGCAAAAGCAAAGGATGTATGAAGAAAAGGAGGACCAAGAGCTCCTCAGACCAGTCACAACCACCACAAGGATAACTTCTTACAAGAGCCAGCTGAAACACATGGAGTTTGAAGAAAAAACAAGAATCACAAGAAAAGAGAAAACAAAAATTTCAGTGCCTGCAGTGATTGAAGGAGACACATTTGATATATATGATGTACCAGTGGTGTCATTTCCACCTGGTTATAGTAAGATGACACACTCCAAGTTTGAGAAGCCTCCTACAGTGGATGAGGACAAAAAAGCAAGCATTAGACTTCCAAGCCCGGAAGAGAAACATCCACACTCCTTAAGCATCGTGTCAAGTGAGAAAGCAGTGACAACTCAAGACCTGTCGGTAAAGGTTGACTACATGAAACGTTATGAAGCAATGAAGAAAGCTCTAAAAACAGAAACAAAGTTTGAAACATTTTCTCAACAGCCATTTAGTCTTGACCATACACCAAGGGTGACTGTAAGAATGCGCTCTCATCGCGTGGCAGTTGGTCAAAACACAAAATTCACACTGAATGTTCAATCTAAGCCAGAGGCACAAATCCAGTGGTACCACAATGGCCAGCCCATTCAAGAAAGCAATAAGTATCGGATGTATAACATGAGTGGCGTTCTTTCCCTCCAGATCATTGACTGCCAAGAAGAAGATAGTGGGACATACCGTGTCACCTGCACAAATCCAAAGGGAGAAGCCTCAGACTATGCCACTCTAGAAGTTTCTGGAAGTGGATTTTATGCATATACATCTCAACGCAAAGATGAAGAGCCTCCAACTCCTTTTATACCTGAGATGACAAGAACAGATGTTTATCATGTGTCATCATCAAAGGCAACATCAACCACTGAAACACATGTTTCAGAAGCAGTAACTGAAATCAAAACATCAGATATCAAAAGAGTCGCAACAGAAACTGTTATTCATGAAGAGCATGTATCATCTGAGATGAAGCATCAAACCACAGAAACAGTAACAGTAGAGCAAGCTGCAGTAGAGACAAAGAAACCAACCCTTTCTGCTACAATTCTGATGAAGCCACAGTCACTCACAGTTTCTGAGGGAGAATCAGCAAAATTTACTTGTGATGTGGATGGTGAACCAGCACCCAGTGTAACTTGGTTAAGGAAGGGACAAGCTATTGTGTCATCTCACCGTCATCATGTAACAACGACAGAATATAAATCTACATTTGAGATCTCTCAAGTTGAAATTTCAGATGAAGGAAACTACACATTGGTTGTGGAGAACTCTGAGGGAAAACAAGAAGCAGAATTTACCCTGACTGTTCGCAAACCAACACCTGTGCAAAAAGTTTTGGCTTCTCCCCCAAGAGTGAAGTCTCCAGAGTCTCCTCGTCTAAAGTCACCTGCAGGGATAAAATCCCCACCAAGAATCAAGTCACCTGAACCAATTAGGTCACCACAAAGAGTAAAGTCACCACTCTCAGCAAAGTCACCAGTTCCAAAAGAGAAAACAACCAAGCCTAGCTTTTCAGCAGGGTTGAATGATATCTCTACTTTGTCAGATACAATTATCAAGCTGACAGTAAAAGTTACTGGTGTGCCTAAACCAGTGATTTCTTGGATGAAAGATGGGAAGGTAAATATATTGCATGTTGACAGTGAAATATTACTTGTTTAATATTAAATATAAAATATAATTCACTTCATACCAATCAGAAAAAAATAATAATGGTGAATATTCTCATTTCAGAGTGTGTCACAGGGTGGAAAATATGAAATATTTGAGGAACGTGGTTCTGCACATCTTGAAATCTATGATGCTGATGTTTCTGATAGTGGTGTTTATGAATGCACTGCAAAAAACAGTGATGGATCAGTTACTACTAGATGCACTGTAACTGTTAAAGGTGCGATTATCCCTCAAAACAATACTGGGATGGCTGAAAATGATTAATTTGGTGTAAGTGCAACTTAATATTATAATAAAAATTGTTTTGCTCTTTCAGAATCAAGAAAATCAACAGCATTTGCTGTAGAAACAAAAGCAGAACTAACTGAAGAACTTGTCAGAAAGGAGATCATTCAGGAGAAGGTCCAGTCCTTTTCAGAAATAAAGGCTTTGCAAACACAAATAACAATGACTGAGGGTCAGTCTATCACACTGAAAGCAAATATCCCTGGGGCTTCTGATGTAAAATGGATTCTGAATGGAGTGGAACTGATCAATTCAGAGCAATATAGATATGGTATTTCTGGAAATTACCACACTTTGACCATTAAGAGTGTAAGCTCCCATGATAGAGGAATAGTCACATGTGAGGCAAAAACTGAACAGGGAGTGGTCAAGTGCCAGTTTGGTACAACAGTCAGTGAAAAATTATCCAATGCACCAAGCTTCCTAGTGCAACCACACTCCCAAAACATAAATGAAGGACAGGATGTCATATTCTCCTGTGAAATAATTGGTGAGCCTACCCCCGAAATTGAATGGATCAAGGACAATGAAGTGGTGAGTAGCCTGAATTATCAATAATCAAGCAAATTCTTAGATGGTTATATTTTAATTTGAATTTAACATGCTTAATGAAACTAAATTGACATCAAAATTTAATTATTTTGAATTCCTCCAATTTCATAGTTATCCGTTGCATCAAATATGAAACTGAGCCGCTCTAAGAATGTGTACAAACTGGAGATTCAGAATGCCACTGTTGAGGACAGCGGCAAATACACAGTGAAGGCCAAGAACCAATTTGGACAGTGCTCCGCAACAGTATCTCTCAATGTTCTTAGTAAGTTTTATCTTCTTGTGACACTTTTACTCACAGCATCTTGTATCGCACATCCTTGTGAAATTTGTGTATGTAAATGATGCAGTTAAGTCAACACAAACCCTCTTCATGCAGTTATGACACTTTAATACTGAACTGTATCTATTCAAGTATTACTTTGTCATACCTTTATATATTTAAGTTAGCATATTAACCCAATATTTAGACTATGGTACAGTATTACCGTTTGCATGCATAATACTGTACATATGTATGTATATATTTTAAAAAGCATAAGCCTATATATGAGACTAAGTAATCGCAAAGAAGGTGTTCATCCAAAATCCACAGTTCAAAGCATGCATTTTGGGTGAAACACTCCTTTGGCCTGGAAAGTTGGGTGAATGACCTGGTCATTATTTGCTATACTCTCACAGCTCTAGTTGAAGAACCTGTCAAAATGATAGTACTGAAGAAAAGCTCAGATGCTGCAAGCATACAAAGTAGCAGCTCTGCATTGCACATGGCTTCAACAATACAGGAAACAACAAGCAGCAGCTCCAGCATGGCTCAGATTAAATTTCAAAGCATGTCAGCAACTAGCATGACCTCAATGGCATCTGAAACTATGGTAGCCATGGGTTCACACAGCATGATGGAAATGTCTAGTCATGCACATGTTGCGGGGTCCTCCCTCAGATCCATTTCTTACAAGTGCAAAGGTGAGGAAACAAGTATTGATTTAGTTTGTTGATACCACATACAGTATTGTGGCACTAGAAGTAGAATTATTGCATTAACAGCCTTCATGTAATCTGTTGCTCGTTTTTATTAAACAGGTGTGCCACCTAAAATTGAAGCTGCCCCCAAGGATATTAGCGTAGAGTCCGGCAAGGTTCTGACTGTGGCCTGTGCTTTCACTGGAGACCCAGTGCCAAATGTTGAGTGGTCCCATTCAGGGAGGATACTGTCCCGGGAAGAGAGTGAAAGGTTCCAGATTGAGACCACTGAGGACAATACCATACTTACCATTAGTGGCATAAAAGAAAATGATGCTGGAGCGTACACCCTCAAACTTTCAAATGAGTTTGGCTCTGATACTGCTATCGTCAACGTCAGCATTCGATCTATGTGAAAAAATATATATGAATCCAGTCCATACCCCCTTTTCCTTTCTTCAATATATTTTATTTATTGAATGAATAAGAAAAATACTGTTCTAGATAAAGACCTGGATCTCTGTTCTGTAAATATGAACTATTTTTATACCAAACTTGACATTAATTTATGCCAAACTAGACAAAAGTCTAAAGTTGTTATGAAATGTGCCATATTGGGTAATTATGACTTTTTGAACCATTTTTCTGTGACATGTACATAATGTATATAGCCGAATTTAACGGTTATGGAAAATGTATGAATTGTTATTTATGACAATAATAACTTAAACAAATAGAACGAAATGTTTAACAGGAGAAAGTTTCTCATGGAACGAATACCCTGTGAAACCCGAAACAAAATTATGTGCCTCAACAATATGTTGAAGTCTTAAGATTGCCTCAGCAGGTAGAGAGGCTCCCTGTTGAAGTTCTACTAAATCAAAGGGACAAAGCTATGCACTGTACATCTGTGCATATAGTATTTCAGTACTCAGATGAATTTATAGTTTGACCATAAGACCTTGAATGCTGTTTGTGTCTCACCCTCACATAAGTAGCATGACTAGGTCTTATGTTCAGACTGACTATATCATATCACCATTATAATGACATGCTCAAAGTGCGAGCGGCCTGCACTTTGAGCTGATGATGATATGTGCTCATGTTCTGCCAAAGGATTGTCTGAATTTGATCTTATGAAAGCAACATCACCTGGCCATTAATTTCTATATCAATTCAGATACTCCTTTGCAGAATCTGTGCCACCTCTTGGAGGAATGCTAGGTTATATTGTGTGTTTTTGTGTTAGTGTGTGTGTTAGCTTTAGGATCTCACCTTGTCAGGGTAATCATCAAGCAGTGTACCACAGTAACTACATCTGCTGTGCAAAGAAAACATAAAACACATGAATGCAATACCCTGCACTTTGATTCAATAGCAAGTAATATATGTAGAATTACCTATATATTCTGCCTCCTTGAGTTTTATGAATTTTTGATTTAATAAAGCATGATTTCAGCACCATAAATCTTTAGTGTTGTATTTCATTATTGTTTTAATAGTTTATTCACATAAAAATGGTCTTTACAGCTATGATGTCTATACCCAAATAATTTTTCATTCATTTTCTGTACTGTTCATCCATTGTGGGTCACAGGGAAACTGAAGCCAATCCCAGCTGACTTTAGTTGAAAGGCGGGATGCACCCTAGACAGGTTGCCAATCTATCAAAGGGCTAACACAGTGACAAACAACCATTCACACTCACATTCACACCTAAGGGCAATTTAGAGTAGCCACTTGACCTAATCCGCATGTTTTTGGGCTGTGGGAGAAAACTGGAATACCCAGAGAACACCCATGCATATCAGAAAGAACATGCAAACTCCACTGAGAAAAGTATCCCTGGTTGACCCGGGGATCAAACGCAGGACTTTCTCGCTGTGAGGCGACAGTGCTAACCACTATGCCACCATGCTGTTCCCGAAATAATTAACAATTTTAAAATACTTCTTTTGTAATATGTTAATAATAATATATTATTATTGGTTCCATTGGAGTAACAAATAAGTGATTAAACACAACAGGTCCCATTAGATAAATAATAACCAACAGTGTGGTGTGATGTGGCCTGACATGACCCAGCATTACCACCCCAAATTGAATTATTTTCCTATAAGAGCATGTCTTGATACATTTTATTCCTCTTATAACACAGGAATTTGTCAATGCTAACCATGTTTAATTACACTGCACAACAAATTTTTTTTAAAAGTCTTGCTTCCTGAAAAGTTTTTGCTGATTGTGACCGGTACCTATTGGGTATGCACAAATGTAGTTTTGGTTTTACTGCATCGCGTAGGAATTCTGAGAAATTGACATTTATATGTTTACTGACATTAACATAATTAGTCACGTTTATGTTTCGCATAAGCTATTAAATTCAACAGAATTAAAAGTGTTTTGCTCCTGAATTTCTTTTGTATTCAGTGTCTGGCGCATCACGTTGCAGTGTCCAACAGCAGTCAGCAAGCATTGAGAAATTCCAGTTGCCCTGGTATCGTTTCTCCATCGTAGCAATGTCCTGGTGAAACCTTTCACCATGTTCATCACTGACAGCACCGAGATTTGCGGGGAAGA
>JAQMYM010000035.1:23846732-23869580 GCA_030014255.1 Parauchenoglanis ngamensis
TGTATGTAGCACCTTGGTCCTGGAGAAACGCTGTCTCATTTCACTGTAAACTGTATTACATGTATATGGTTTGAAATGACAATAAAACCCACTTGACTTGACTTGACATATTTAGACATCAATGTTTGCCCCAGGCTGTCAGAGCTGGTCAGACTTAACATTACCCAGCTACTCCAAACAATAAGCAATAACGTCCAGTGCCAGATGAACCTACCATCCCACATGGGGAGAATAACAATCATTAAAATAGCAATTTTTCCCAAAATAAATTATCTATTTTTAATTATCCCAATTCAACAAACCCTTACCTGGTTCAAATCTCTAGATTCAACCATTTCCAAATTCAATTGGAAAAACAAGACACAGAGAATTAAATTGACTACCCTACAAAAATTAAAAACACATGGAGGCCTAGAAGCCTTAAATGTTTACCATTACTCCCTAGCCAATCAGCTTCAATATATATTTAAATGAACTTAAATGATGTTAACCCATCAGAAAACATATGGTCAGATATAGAATGAACAGTTAAGACATTAAAAATGCAGACTTACCATTCCTTAGCCTAATGATCGAACATAATTATTGTTTTAAAACATTAAAAATAGCAGCAATTTTGACAGCCTGGTGGAAATTTCACAAAATTAGAAACACTGCTCTTGCACCATCCAAGTACACTCCCATATGGAAAACCCTGATTTCACAATTAACAAGAAGCCTCTTAACCTCCACACATGGACTGAAAAAGGCATCACTTTTTCAACGTATCTTTCATACTTCATTTCAAACCACATTTTCACTACATTTTTCACAGTACTTTGGTCTTATTCCCTCACTTGGTCCAGAGGTACAGCATCAGGAGTAAACTTTTTTTTTTTAGTATCTGTAACTCAGATCAGCCATCCAAACATCCAAACTGAACTGAAACTGAAAACAAAACAAATCCCCCTCAACTTCAGAACTAATTAACATCCCTTCCTCAAAAAAACTCCTCTCCAAAATGTATATCACATATTATATCATAAGCCTCATTAGCACCTGACAAAGCACTATCCATACCATCAAGAAAATTGGAATCAGATCTATCAGGGGGTGGCACGGTGGTGCAGTGGTTAGCACTGTCGCCTCACAGCAAGACGGTATTGGGTCTGATCCCCGGGTCACCCAGGATGCCTTTCTGTGTGGAGTTTGCATGTTCTCCCCGAGCATGCGTGGGTTTCTTCCGGGTTCTCCAGTTTCCTCTCACAGTCCAAAGACATGCAGATTAGGTCTACTGGCTACTCTAAATTGCCCATAGGTGTGAATGCGAGCATGTGTGGTTGCTTGTCTGTATTGGCCCTGTGGTGGAGTGGGGACCTGCCCAGAGTGTACCCTGCCTCTCGCCAGAAGATGCTGGGATTGGTTCCAGCTTCCCCGCAACCCAGATGGATAAATCGGTATAGATAATGGATGGATGGATCTATCAGGGGTGATAGATCTAATTTCCATTTTCTTGATGGTATGGATAGTGCTTTGTCAGGTGGTAATGAGGTTAGGAGCTAATGAGGTGGTGATGCCAACTTCTAGAACCAAACTTACAAATTCATCTATATCATAACTAAAATGCAAACCTACTTTAAATTATACCATATCATAGTATAAGGTACTACACAGAATTAACTATAGTGGGCAAAAAAAATATTTAAACTAGATTTTGCATCAGAAACCTCTTCACATTGCACCCAAAATAATATCAATACCTATGGTCATGCCATCTGGCACTGCACACCAATTAAATAATTTTGGAAAGATGGCAAAGTCATTATATGGGTTGCCAAATCCCAGTACCTCCATCCCTTTGTCTACTAGGAGTCATATCAACAAACAACTTGAACAAGAAAAACAGTAAATTATTCCTTGTGGCTCTAACAATTGGCAAGAAAACCATCTTCATGAACTGGAAATCAAGGAATGACAAATATTATAGATAGGAAAACTTATTTATAGATTATCTCTGGAAAATCTATCTGACTCTAGCCAAAACACTACAATGCATCCGTACTCCAACATGTCAGTTTTTATTAATTTCATACAATCTTGATTACCTTTTTTGCCTACTACCAATTATAATGTAAACATGTTTTATAACTACAGCCATGGCCAAAGGTTTTGAGAATGATACAAGTATTGGTCTTCACAAAGTTTACTGATTCAGTGTTTTTAGAACTTTTTGTCAGATGTTTCTATGGAATACTGAAGTATAATTACAAGCATTTCATAAATGTCAAAGGCTTTTATTGACAATTACATTACGTTTATGCAAAGAGTCAATATTTGCATCTTTGGCCCTTCTTTTTCCAGACCTCTAGAATTTCCACTGGCATGCTATCAATCAACTTTTGGGTCAAATCCTGACAATTGCATTAAGTTTATGCAAAGAGTCAATATTTGCAGCATTGGCCCTTCTTTTTCAAGACCTCTGCAATTTGCACTGGCATGTTGTCAATCAACTTCTGGGCCAAATCCTCACTACATGGCCCATTCTTGCATAATCTATGCTTGAAGTTTGTCAGTTTTGTGTTTTTTTTGTTTGTCCACCTGCCTCTTGAAGATTGACCACAAGTTCTCAATGGGATTAAGGTCTGGGGAGTTTCCTGGCCATGGACCCTAAATTTCGATGTTTTGTATCCTGAGCCACTTAGTTATCACTTTTGCTTTATGGCAACGGTGCTCCATCATGCTGGAAAAGGCATTGTTCATCACCAAAATGTTCTTAGATGGTTGAGAGAAGTTGCTCTTGTGGGATGTTTTGGTACCATTGTTTATTCATGGCTGTGTTCTTAGGCAAAATTGTGAGTGAGCCAACTCCCTTGGCTGAGAAGGAACCCCACACATGAATGGTCTCAGGATGCTTTACTGTGGGCATGACACAGGACTGATGGTAGTGCTCACTTTTTCTTCTCTGGACGTTTTTCCGGATGCCCCAAACAATCGGAAAGGGGATTCATCAGAGAAAATGACTTTAGCCAAGTCCTCAGGAGTCCAATCGCTGTACCTTCTGCAGAATATCAGTCTGTCCCTGAGGTTTTTCTTGGAGAGAAGTGGCTTCTTTGCTGCCCTTCTTGACACCAGGCCATCCTCCAGAAGTCTTCGCCTCACTGTATATGCAGATGCATTCACACCTGCCTGCTGCCATTCCTGAGCAAGCTCTGCACTGGTGGTGCCCTGATCCCACAGCTGATTAAACTTCAGGAGATGGTCCTGGTGCTTGCTGGACTTTCTTGGGTGCTCTGAAGCCTTCTTCACAATAATTTAACCTCTCTCCTTGAAGAACTTAGAACCTGATGATATATAATAATAAATACAGTAATTGATTTAGATGCAATCTTAGCAGCAATATCCTCACCTGTGAAGCCATTTTTGTGCAAAGCAATGATAACTGT
The DNA here is from genome assembly GCA_030014255.1 of Parauchenoglanis ngamensis. Lineage (NCBI taxonomy): Eukaryota > Metazoa > Chordata > Actinopteri > Siluriformes > Auchenoglanididae > Parauchenoglanis > Parauchenoglanis ngamensis. The sequence continues at coordinate 23,850,155 of JAQMYM010000035.1, forward strand.
TTCCTTGCAGATAACCATGGTTAACAGAGGAAAAACCATGATTTCAAGCACCACCCTCCTATTTAAAGCATCAAGTCTGCTATTCTAACTCAACCAGCATGACAGAGTGATCTCCGGCCTTGTCCTCACCAACACTCTCACCTGTGTTAACGAGAGAATCACTGAAATTATGTTAGCAGGTGGCAGGGCTGAAATGCAGTGGAAATGTTTTTTGGGGATTAAGTTCATTTTCATGGCAAAGAGGGACTTTGCAATTAATTGCAATTCATCTGATATGCAATTCATCTTCATAACATTATGGAGTATATGCAAATTGCCATCATAAAAACAGGGGAAGCAGACTTTGTGAAAATTAATATTTGTGTCATTCTCAAAACCTTTTGCTCTGAATACAATGAATACATTGACATCACTCATCATCTTGCTGTGCCATGGAAACACAGAGGCTGATGTTTTATAGGCATTATCCAAAAGTCTGAACATTAAAACAGTTGAGGGGTTCCACTAGAAAGTATTAATTCGGACATTTATCAAGTCAAAAATGCAACATCTCAATGCAAGACTTGTGGATACACGTCTGCCCTCTTCACACTAAGAAAACTAGCTCAGTCCCTTAAATGACTTCATAGTTTCATTTTGTTTTTCTTGTTTTATTGTCTTTCTTCTTTTTCTTGTCTTTCTATTTTTCATCACTTTCATGTCAATCATTGATAGTCATTTACAGTGATTGTCACATACAACCAGTTATCATTCTTATGTGTTCTTGGCTGTTGTGGATGGACATGGATCAGAGAGCTGAGTGGGGACTCAAGAACAGTATAATTAGGTATGAAGGCATGACAGTAAGAACACATGCCCAGAAACATCTTCGTTTGCTTCGTAGTGAGTGGCTTTGGAATGTTCTGTATGGCTGCCAAACAGTCCACACTGAGAGACTTACCTAAAGCTGAAATGTTGTGCCCTAAGAACTTGGTTGAACTGATGAATTGAAGTTTATGGAAGCTAACCTTATGACCCTCTGCTTCAAGATGTTTTAGTAGTGCTATCATATCCGCCTTACACTGTTCTGCATTCGGTGTAACTAATAAAAGATCATCCATGTATCTGTCCTTGAATCAGGGCAGAGCCCTCCATGAGATGGAGGGAACTGAGGCTTCACTTTAGCACCTCTTTATAAATAGTGGGTGACTTACAGTAACCTTGGCATAAACATGTAAAGGTGTCTTCTCCTCAAACTGAAAAGCAAACCAATACTGTATGCACAGGAATGCTAAAAAATGAGTTGGCCAAATCAACAACAGAAAAGTGAGTGCTAGTAGGAGGTATCTGCGAAAAGGTTGTATGTGGGTTTGGGACATTTGGAGCCCACATTTACTGCCTGCAGTTCTTCAGTAAAACGCCACTCAGTGGGTTGGCCTGAGTCTGTATGTTTTTTAACCAGAAAATTGGGAGTGCGCACAGGTGAAATTGGACAATCAACAATAACCCCTGCCTCCAGTAAGGAATTGAAAACCAGCCTGATGGTTCTATCTATAGTCTTGGGCTCCAATGGATATTAGCTTTTATATGGTCTGATATCTGAATGCGGGGTTATTAGTACAGGCTCCATGCACTTTTTTGAGGACTACATCATGTTTACCTTTAGCCCAAAGCTGCTTTGGAAATTCTGCTAAGCATGGGGAGTCTGCAGTAAGTTGGGGAAATTGCCGGCCTGCCCATTTTCCTGGATGCACGTCTTTTCCTGCTAAAATTCTCTCCCTCATGGTTGTAACCACGAAATTCAAGTCTGTTTTGTATGTGTTTAACATTTCACTGTACAGAAGTGGATTTTAGGATTCTTTGTGTAGCACCAATTACATGAATTCATGCATGCTAGCACCCATGGGCCCAAATCTTTCCATCGATCCCTCTTTTGCTTAGCCAATGAAATGTTTGGAGCTGTATATGAACTAAAAGTGAATGCTTGAACAGAGCTACCTGGGGAGGATTCACCAATGTGGTACATCTGTGTGCAGACCAATACAACATACTAAGCCCAAGTTTCTCCTATTTTCTTTCCTTGTGAGATCAATTCTGCTCCAAAAATTACATCTGGTCCCCTGTGACTGACATGAGCCATGCAATGGAGATCAGCAAGTAACGTGTAAACAGTGTTACATGGATTAGTACATGTCCTTGCCATTTCAATCAATGTGCAATTCATAGATAAGACAGTTGAGGGCACCAACCTCCACTCAAAAAATATAAAGGGGTGGAGACGAATCTAACTGTACCATAATCAAACTAGAGTTATCCTCAGATGAGTATATTATCACCTCCAGTCCCTCAGGGGTGCTAAATAGGCTTATGTTAAGTTTGTGCATTAGATCCCTGCCTAATACATTTTCTGGACAACAATGTGAAAGCAAAAATGAAAATTTGAATGACTGACTCACCCAAAGCACAAGAGAGAGGAACAGTGAATTTTTCCAACACTTGCTGACAGATACTACATATATCTGGAATCATCCACTGACCTTTGGTAAAGGTGGAAATTCAGAGGCACGTATTAGTTACCTGCCCCTGAATCTATAAGGAAATCTAAAGGTTTTCCAGAGATGGTTAGAGTGATCAGTGTCATTTTCTAACAAACTTGCACATCAGTGTAAACAGTGTATGTACCTACAGTTGGTCTTTCCATATGTTCTAGATAAGCAATAACAGAACTTAAGAGCACAGCAGGGTCTTCACTGCAAAGAGAGCAGAAGTGGGTTTGGGCTGTGTCTCAGTCTGCCACCACTGTAGATTAGCTTGAGTCTTTTTTAGGATAATCACAGACCCAGTGATCTGCTGTGCCACAGTTAAACATCCTTGTGATCCTGATTGACCTCCTCTACCATGCCCTCAGCCTCAGCATCGTCCATGGCCTTGTCCTCGGCCTCTTTCTATTCTCTCATAGTCTTGCCCCATTGCTTGCACCATTGTGAGAATGGTTTTGTGCATCATGTCCTCTCTGGCCTTCTGCTTGAAGTCAGCCTTCTCATTTAGCCTTTTCTCCACATGCACTGCATGCCTTTCAAGCTCAGACAGCTTACAGACCTCCCATGTAACACAGCCATCCTTGAGCATCTTGGCGATCTCTGGCCTTATGCAATTCAGAAATGCATTCTTCAAATGAGCCTCATAAGGTGTGACAGTATTGCCTCTGTCCATGTTTCTTGGTCTTTCCAAACCTGAGTGTATATTAATGCACATTTGTGAGGTGTGAACTGTCTCCCCTTCTTCCTGTTTGCATGTCATGACCTGTGTTAGATCAGTGTCTACAAGGAACTGTTCTCTGTGTCATCCTTGCACTGCAGTGATGAAATAACAATATGCTGCAAATATCATTATGTTGCCAGTCTGGGTTTCTCGCTCCAACTTCATTCTCAGGGAGAATGCCCTGTATTGTATTGTATTCAAGACCAAGTTTCTTTGCACACACTTGAAATAGTTCATGACTGGTGGGCAAGTAGGTTTTACATGAGCTAAGCAGATCAGCAGCGCATTTTAAACCTCCATGTTGTCTGGGGTCTTTTTTCTCAGTTTACATATGCACAATTTCCTCTGAACTCCAGGGGCGAAAAACCATTATAGAACCCCTTGGGCCTGCCACTGTGACCATTGACATTTGGAGCACTTCATATATTTGCCCATCTCTTGCAGCTTGCACTGAAGTAATCCCACCTTCTTCTTTTGCCATCTGAGACCTTGTTCATGTGGCAGTTGGTGTATCTTCATGATCTCGTGGTGAAATCTGCATGGATGAACCAGAGCTAACACCCTGTGCTCTTTCTCATCCATCAAGTCTGCTTGTAAGGCTCTGCACAACTGTTTCTACCTGTCTGCTCAGCTCGTCATGGTCGGGTCCTGCCGCTTGGGGCTCTTAGGGACCGGAGCTCTTCTGCACAGCTGGTACAGTATGAATGTGCTGTGTTGCAGCTTGCATGTCCCTTACCTCCTCTCTGAGGGCAACCTGTTGAAGATAAGGATGCACAGGATTATCACCGGGGGAGGTTGGGGGTTTATGAGGAGGAGAATTTACCCACCTACTCATGTTTGCATCAGCAATGGCTATAGCAAGCTTTGGATGCGTGCCGGTGAGAGGCGAAATGTTCTTATGTAGGCATGTGTGATCTGGAACAGAGAGAGGAGCAGGAGGGGCGGTGACAGAGACAGCTGAAGCAGCAGCATCAGCAAACTTTTTCCCTTTTTTCCCTGTCCTGCTCTGTCCCTGCTGAGTGTTTCTGGAGTTAGTACACCGCCCATGCACTGCAGCCTCAAAACACCACATTCTAAATCCAGCCCAAACCACCTCAACTCTGTTTATTTTTCTTAGCTTTATTCTCTTCCTCAACCTAAGCACAGTAATTTGTCTTTCACTGAAACTTCCTCCCTCAGGGAAACCACAGTGTTCTACCCAGAACTGTTTGCATAAATCTGTGCCATAATTTTGAATCACTAATTTAACATTAGGGAGGATGGAATTGGTACCAGAACCTTTTCCTCCACTTGCTTAAACTCCTTTTGACCCATATTCTAAACACTCGTATAGATGCAATGGGAGATTGGTTGGCCATCTCTGACTGTGTCCCAGATGCAGCATGTAGCTACACTTCTTTACTAACTGCTTGTCAGCAGTAGGTAGGTTCTTCTAATGGGCCAAAAACCTTAGTTAAAAAATGCTGGGGGACTCGAACTGCGCTTATTGAACCACGGACTCTAATTATGGTGTCTTGTAGAGACTGGAATTTAAATCTGTCCGGTGACTCGAACCACCCTTATTGTACCACGGACTCTAACTGTGGCATCTTACAGAAATAACCCAATCTCAGAACTGTCCATGAGACATACAACCAACTCTCTCACCCACAAATGTTTGTCAACACATGACTAAACAACTAAAATGGGAAATTTCTTCTCACCACACTCTGTTCGTTGGATATCATTCGCAGCGGGAGATCCTCATCATCTATGAATCAGTCTGTCTCTGAAGACCTCAGAAGCATCACTGTAATTTCCCCTTATGGATCCTGGAAAAATCCCACTACTTGTGTTATCACATCCTCTTCGCCATTAATTGTGGTGGAAAAAGAAGTTAATGTTAGAAGCAAACAGAGCAAAAGCATTTAGTACTATAATCTTGCAATATCAGGCTCTCATCAGTGAATAAAGTGTTCCTTGCAAAAAAGAGTGCACCCCTGTTTCAGTGCTGTCATGTTTGCGAGGTGTGGCTGGACACATGCGCAGGTGAGGAGACGGTAGTGTAAAACTCATAGTGTTTATTTAAACACACGAGGCAGGCAGAGGTACAAAAACGGCAAGCAGTAGAATCATCCAAAACAAACACGGGTACTTAAAGGCTTGGCAATAACGTCACGAGAGTTTAAATTAAAGCTTCGGGAACTGGAAACGCAAAAGGCAGTCCTTATAAACATGGCATGATTAGTCCATTGATGAAATGCACCTGTCTCTGCCGATTGGCCCATTGGCTGGGAGCAGGTGCTCATGAGAACTGTAGTCCTTAGAGGTTCGCGCCACAATGCGGAAGTGCGCGCTTCCGTGCTACGCGTGACAGAAATAATAAAAGTGCGACTGGAGCGAGGGGCAGAATCATGACAGAACCCCCCTCCCCAAAGGTGCTACTCCCGGAGCGCCCAATGAGGTAAACAAAATCCCACAGGGGTCCTGGGCCCATAGGCTGAGGCGCATCACTGAGAACCCACTGAGAATTTTTGCTTTGGCAGGGACTCAGGCAGGAACTCAGGCTCTATGACTGGAACAGCAGCGGCTCTGTGACTGGAGCAGCAGCAGGTTCTGAGACTTGGGCTGTGAGCGCAACAGGAACTGGCTCTGTGACTTGAGCTGCATATGTAGCTTGAGCAGCGTCTGTGACAGGAACTGGCTCCGTGACTTGCACTGCGTCTATAACAGGAACTGGGTCTGTGACAGGAACTGTTTCTGTGACTTGAGAAATGTCTGTGACTGGAGCCATGATAGGAAGGGACTCTGTGACTTGAGCTGGAGCCGTGACTTGAACAGACTCTGAGACCTGGGCTGGAGCCATGACTTGGGCTACATCTGTAGCTTGGGCTGTGAGTGCGACTGTTACTGGAACTGGAGCGGGCTCAGTGGCTTGAGCTGTGATTGTGGTTTTTACTGTAACAGACTCAGTGACATCCGCTGGAGCTGTAGTAGGCTTGGTGACGTAATGGCGGCGCGACCGCAGCTCGCAGCAGCCACTCAGGATCTGAAAATCGTGCCTTTTTGTTTTATTTTGTTTTAGTTTGTTTTCTTGGCATGACTCCGATGGCACATGGACACCAAATAGACGGTGTTCATGTCTACCCACGAGAAACATTATTGGATATAAAGAAATACTTAAAAAACTGACCTGCAGGAAAGACCTATTGGAAACGCTTTGCGTCCTCGGGTTGCTGTGGAGACCAGGCCTCCAGTTTTTGGTGTGGACTTTGGGTCACATCCTGCAAGGACAGGGACCAAGTCAGTCAAGGCTACAGAAGTTTACTGTTGATGATTCCACCAAATGTACAAAGCAATTTGGGCAAGGCCCTGTATCATGTCACCTATCTTACATTTACATTTCAGCATTTAGCAGTCACTCATTCTGAGCAAAACACAGAAGTGCTTTGTAGACTCTTTCAAAACCATATATTCTCAAGCTAGTTCACTAGGCTAAGGTCTAAGAATACCATTAAGCTAAAACCATTGGAGAGGATGGAGAGGGTAAATATAAAGACAATGAAGAGGTGACGAGGTAAAACTTTAGTCTTTACATAGAGACAGTCAGAGTAATATTAGTCCACCACCTGGGTGCCAGGATAGAGAAGAATCTTGATGCTGTACTTCTATGTACCTAATGCGTATCCTGAATGCTTTAAACAAATGGGAATATTGCCAATCAGAAGAAGGCCAATTTGTTAAGCTTATCCCCTGTAGAACTCCCACCTTGACCAGAAACACATAGGTACTGTATATAGACTAAAAAGAAAACCTTTACTGGTCTCTTTTTTTGTGTTACTAGATAAACTTCTGAATACAATATTAACATTTTTAAATATTTACAACTATAAACCCACTTAAACGTTCAATAATCTGAATACAGCTTAGAGCAATTGTGCTGTAAATTACTAGTTTAGACCTACTCATGGTCTAGTAGCTGATGGATAGGCACTGAAATTTGGCCTGCCAGTGTTTCTTGTCATATCTCCATTGAACTAACAGTGAATGGCTATGGCGTGACAAGGTCTATATTGCTACACTAGGTCTCTAATTTCCTAATACATGTTAAGGATAACTGAACAACAGGTACTAATGTCATAAAATTTATGTTTACTTTCAGGGCTATGAAAACTATGCTATGCCACTATGACTTCATCATCCCAAAGACTGTTTAGATGATGGAGCACACCTTTGCATGATTGTGGTTAAGCTGGACTATGTTTAACAGTTGTCCGCTCTATCCATCCAAAATAAAGCAAGGTTAGACCTTGAGTAGCTAAATCAAAATGACCCTTGGACCCTTGGCTCCTCTGAGGGGGACCTATAATAGACCTTTACATTTCAAGCACTGAGGTATTGAAATGGATTAAGGAATTTAAGGAAGTATATCTTCAGGGGCAAGGCAAGGCTTAGCTACTGGAAATGAATATTGATGTGATCATGAGTAGTTATTATAAAAGAGCCATTGTTAGCTAATAGTCCTGCAGGAGAAAAGTAAGTCTCAGTAATTACTGCTTAGTTAATAATGAACTCCTGCTAACATACTGACCAATTAAGTAGTAGTTCCTTTAAGTGTTAATAAACACTTTTTATTAATTATTATTTATTATTCTTTCCTACTTAGTTCCTGTGTAGATACCTGTGAGTTTTTGAACAGTAACACAATACTCCCTCTTTCTCTCAAGCCATGTCTAAAGAATACAAATAAGTGATAAATCTCGCCTACTTACTTATGGGAAGTTCAGGATGTTTTTTGCAATCAGCAAAATCACCCATGATAATCTTCAATTCCAAATTCCTGGATATTACATCTTCACTGAACAGAATATCTAAACCGTTAAGTCCCTGCTGTCCCATGCTGTTCCCAAAGTACAACTTTATCCATAAAGGGGAGAACCTGAGAGGTGTGCATAGTTCTGTGTATCTCTACATCTTTCATTTAATTAAATGATGATACAGATATAAGCTGGCATTACATATTCTTAAGCAAGTTGAAGTTTAAGTTCATTTTTCATGTAAAGAGAATTACACAGCGTGTAATTCTTGCAGTAAAATTTTTAATTGCAAGTTCCCAAACTGTGAAACACTACCTTACAAAAACCAAAGACACATAAGGCAGAAATTACTTTTAAAAATAACTTTCTCAGAGATTCCCTTGTTCTTCCAAGAGTCATTGTCACAGCATTTCACTTTTCTTTTTTGTGCCTCATCAAAAATTCTTTGAACTTGCCATTTATCTGTAATTATGTGAGTTATGTCTTTTAAGGAAAAATATAACATTCAAGGTTATTCATTCAAAATAGTGACAGAAAGGAACAACAAAGTCATTCTTTTAATACCACTATGTGGAGCAAAATCCCTTAAGCATTAACTTGCCATGTTTTGATAATCCTGATAAAATCACACCATTACCATTTCCATTGGACACCTTTCTGTGCTCTAACAAAAAATAACCAGCAACATCCAGTCCCTCCATAGTTCCTCCAAAATTTCTGTTATGAACATTATGACCATTATGCATCAAAGGTACCTATGTTAGAAGCTGCCAGCAGTTTTCACTCATATTGGCTGCACCATCATAGCTTTGTATATGGCACATCTTGGCCATTGTTGAGGATTGGATTTCTTCTCAAGTTCACAAGCGGTTGTATATCTTTAACCCTGAAATACATAATGTAAATAAGTCAGGTGTAGTCCTGAGCACAGGATACAATTAACTACCATGTTCAACTTGTTCTGGACATGATATCTCAAATATTAAATATATCCCACATGGTCTATGATAAGATCTTTAAGAACTGGATCACCAACTGCCACTAGTTAATGGACAGTCTGAAACTTTCCACTGCATGTCTGATCCAAAGTCTGTCAGCATCCTTAAGGGCTACAGCAGGACAAGGTAAAACTAACATTCACAATGTGGTCTGAAATGTTCCACCATTATGGGCAGCTTTCTATTCTCCCAGGTGGTTTCCACTTCATATGTTACCCAAACTCTCACATGAACCTGTAATTGTATGTGCTGCCAAATTTCTAACATCCTAATATTACCCATGCATTGTAGCTCTGCCATCTCAGGGCAGCCAACAAAGCTCACAATTGGCACTGTAAAACTTCAGTGAGTATCAGCCAAGCAAATTAAATTTTAATTTCAGCCTCAGTGATGCTTGAGTGAAAACTTTTTTTTAGGACAGAGAGGCACTAGTTACTAGATTGGACATTATTGCATCACAGGGCACCATTCATGCAGGCACACATTCACACCTTATGCAATTAAGAATATTCAATCCACCTACCCATATGTTTTTGGGATGTGAGAAGAAACCTGAGACCCTTGCAGACATGTGAAGATCTGAGGGGAGAATTCCAACTAGACAGCAACCCAAGAGGAACTGCAGATCCTGGAGCAGCAAAGCTACCCACTGCATCACTGTTATCACCCACACAGATAAATTTAACTAAAGACTTATTGGCTGGCTTTGTGTTTTGGGGATATTTTCCTGACATCCACACAATAATTCCTTGGTAGTATGCAAAAGACATTTAACATGGAAAGCTTGCAGGTCAAGCTCATTATCCTCAGTCAGTTCAACCAAATGGATATGGGTGTTTACAAGAACACTAAGGTCATCTTTTTGATTCTCTAAGCATTTCATTGTTTGTAGACAAGCAAACAGACAGCTGTGATTAGCTAGCATTGCTCCTATCAATAGGAAAGGATTTCAAACCTTATGGTTTCAAACATAGCTACAATCTAGTACTCCTATACCCAAGTCAAAACATACTGTCTAGCATTAGCATTAGCCTAATTGTTTAGTATGATAGATATTTTGATTGCAATAACTGGATAATATTTAGCTGTCTGGTAAAATAAGAGGATTACACTGATTTCCTGACAATCCAGTGTAGCATGATGTAATTGTAATGTAATTGAATATGTAAATGTAATGCAACTGATGAAGGCCAATGGTTAAACTATATTATTAAGTTATTTGAACTACCCATGAATTACAGGTAAAGAAAAAAATACTGAAACAGTGATACACAGTCCTCTCCAAAAGTATTGGAAGCGTGCCAAAATTTTCATAATTTTGTCTCTATACACCACTACAATAGATTTGAAAAGAAGCCATCAATATGTGATTGAAGTGCTGACTTTCAACATTAACTCAAGGGGCTAACAAAAATATTGCATTAACTGTTTAGGAATTACATCCATTTTTTACACTGTCCCTCCATTGTCAATCAAATGTCAATTCAAATGAAGAAGGCCATCATTAGGCTTAAAAAAACAAAACAGACCTATCAAAACGATAGCAGAGACTATAGGAGTGGCCAAATCAACAATTTGGTACATTCTTAAAAATAGAAGGAATGCACCGGTGAGCTCAGCAACACCATGGCCTGAAGACCATGGAAGACAACTAAAGTGGATGATCGTAGAATTCTTTCCTTGGTTAAAAAAAGAAGAACAACCCTCACAACATCTAGCCAAGTCAAGAACAAAATCTATAATCAAGAGCCACCTTCATGAATGTAAATACAGAGGGTTTATCACAAGATGTGAAATGCTGGTAACATGCAAGAATAGAAAGGCCAGATTAGACTTTGCTAGAAAGCCTGTCCAGTTCTGGAACAAGACTCTTTGGACAGATGAAACCAAGATTATCTTATACCAGAATGATGGGAAGAGAATTGTATGGAGAAGAAAAGCAAGGGCTCAAGATCCAAAGTATACCACAACAACTGACAAATATGGTGGACATGGCCATGTGTGGCTGCCAATGGAACTGGGTCACTGGCATTTATTGATAATGTGACTGCTGATGGAAGTAGCAGGATAAATTCTGGAGTATATATAATTATACTTTCTGCTCAGATTCAGTCAAATGCTGCAAAACTGATAGGACAGTGATTTACAGTACAGATGGATAATGACCCAAAACATACCATGTAAGCAACCCAAGAGCTTCTAAAGGCAAAGAAATGAAATGTTCTTAAATGGCCACTGAAGCCTGGAAGACCCATAAACAAGCAACAACAGAAGGCAGCTCCAGTAAAGGCCTAGCAAAGCATCTCAAGGGATGACACTCAGCATTTGGTGAAGTCCATCGGCTCCAGACTTCAGGTGGTGATTGATTTGCATCCAAGTATTAAAAATGATGCTTATATTTATAATTATGTTAGTTTGTTCAGTTACTTTTGAGCCTGGGAAAATGGAGGGACTGTGAAAACATGGCTGCAATTCCTAAACAGTTAATGCAATATTTTAATTAAACTGCATAAATTAATGCTGAAAGTCTACCCTTCAATCACATCATGATGGCTTCTTTTCAAATCCATTGTGGTGGTGTACAGAGGAAAAATTACTAAAATTGTATCACTGTACTGTTGTATCCAATACTTTTGCAGGGGACTGTAAGGGGTCCAATAAACATAAGTAAAGGTAGTCCAAAGACATGAAATGGGGTTAAATAGAAATACATGATTTAATTACAGTCATCATTTACTTTTAGGGTAAACAAGACATTAACATAACTGATAACACACTCCTGTTGAATGATCAAATTCTGTTTGATGTGGATTAATTTTCTATAAGACCTTTGACAGTAGTTCTCGCTGCAAGATTTATATTAACGTGCTCATTCTAATATGTATTCATTTCTATAGGAACAACTTGCATGTATGGAAAGCGTCCAGTGTCAATTCTTTGTAACAATCAGAGGTAAAGCTTTTCTGACATGGGAATGCTTTCGGAGTTCCCTTTGTGGTTTGTCAGTAAAATGACAAGCTATTTTTTCTGTTTTATTAACATAATATATTATTTTATATTAACATAATAACATTATATTAATATAATGTGGTAGCTCAGTGGTTAAGTTCATGAGTTCAAATCCCAGCCCTGCCAAGCTATCGCTTAACCCTCAGCTGCTCAGTTGTATAAATGAGACATATCTAAGTCGCTCTGGATAAGGTCATCTGCCAGATGATATAAATGTAAATGTAAATAATGTAAATGATAACATGAAGTAATGTGCGTCACAAAGTATGCACCACAACCTTAAATGTAACTAGAAAAGGATTAAAAGTATGATGTGTCATCCTTTAAATAATGATAAAAATTGTTAGCATTGGTATAAAAGGAATAAAACACTTTGGGGATATTTGGGGATTATTAGAAAATTATAAGCTTTGCTGTGGTAAAATTGACACATCACACCACCCTATTGTTGATTATTTTTCTGACATAGCACACCCTCAGGTGTATTATTCCATACAGAATATTGTACTGTTGATTTAGATTATGTTACTACATGCTCCTTCCAGACCATTTACAATAAATAAAGTAATATGTGTTACTAAATTCGCACAGTCGATAGGAATAGAAAAGTCATGTGATATTTGAGTTATCAGCATTAGTAATTAGCTATGGATAATTAGTGGGTGTTAGCAATATGTATTGTACTTTTTTTTTCTAGTGGAATCAAAAGTAAGAAATAAAAAAATACCAACCAAGTGGCACAATACATAGGAATACATTGCTCAGATGGACACAAAAGGTTAAACCAAACTACATGCTTGATCTCCATCTATGCTATACACATCAACATCTGCACATCTGCTCAACACATGAGGTATGGTTAATACAATCTGGAACAAAATTCCACAAGATTCCCCATTTTATTGACTTATAATTTTTACAGAATTTTTCTGATTGCTGAGAGGAACAATGAGCTCAACAATTCACCGTTGTGGTTCATTGCTCCAAAATAGTCTACAGAACAAAATCATACAAAACAGACAGCTCATTTGGAACCACAGGAAATACCTGCAGTCATTTCACATTTCTAGTCATTGATATAATATTTTTCCTTATTCATCCTCCTTCCTTTTTAACCGTTTTTTCTACACCAAGCCAAATTTGGATCTGAGCTCTATTCTTGTTCCCTCATAAAAAATAAAAAATATAAAATAAAAAAAGTCTGTCAGCAACAAATAAGTTTTTTGCCATCAAGATGGTCATAAAAACAGTTTAGTATATAATATATATATATAAAAAAAAAGTGCTGTTTAGTAACAATCTAAGAAGAAGAGAAAATGATTGCAAGCACTCTAAAATGATTAGTTGTTAAAAGTTTCAAAATGTTTAAACTGTTCTGTATTTAACTTTTTTTTATCCAATAAAATCTCAACATATTTCACAACGAAGAATTACTTTGTGAATGCAGCCGTAGTTCAGTGTGACCACATGTCTGTGAGTGGATACTTATGAGAGAGCACTGACAAAAAGGGGTGGAAAATTAGGGTGGTCAGCATTCTTCTTATTTGAAGCTGTAAAAGAGAGAGGGAGAGAGAGAGAGAGACAGCACAAAGTTGGGCTGGGTCTGATTGCTCCTCAGAGCAGGAAAAGCCTCAGTCTGAATTCATGGTGCAGCGATAAGCTTGGACTCTTTTACCCTCTCTCCCCAATTTTTTTTTTTGCACAAAAGGAGGCTCATGTCTTGGATATAGACATGATGAGCTTTGTGCGTTCCAGGATCTTCATATTTCTGGCTTTATCACTGGCACAATTACTGTTTGTGAAATGCCAAGACGGAAACAGTGGTAAGTCAGGCTGTACTGATTATCTTGTTTTATTATTATATCTTAAGGTCTTGTACGAGGAGACCTGTGATGGGACAATTTACCATGTAACAACTTTCAACTCCAAATAAGGAGTTCATTTCTTGGATAAGCCTTATCACAGAATAGAATCATAAAGGACTCATTAATGAAAAAGATTCACAAATCATTCAATTTGCATTATGGTTTTCCCTAAGAGAGATGACTTGCCAAGCACATGTCATGGATTTGGGATCTTCTTCTAGACGTTAGAACTATTGATGAAAGTAAAGGCTTTTGTGACTTCTCCTAATGGTGAATTAATTGTAAATAATTATCCTCAAATCCTATTCACCAGTCATGGTGTTGAGGTTGATAAGGAATGTGTGATGTGAAATAGAAACAATGCAAACTGAAATGCTGAAGTCTCTACTGTTCTTGTTGCGCCTTTTTGCTGCCCACTTCAAGATCATTATTTCCTCCAGAACACTCCCCTCACATCTGCACAATGTATTATCAGGGGTGTGAAACCTATCCTAGAGGACCACAGATTACACTATTCCCTAAATTCAGCAAATGACATCCTTAGGAATTAAGCAGTAAGTTGGAATAAATGTGTCAAAAACGCTAAAATGTTTAAATGATTCATTGTGGCGCTCAGTTTTACTCTTAAGTTTTTAAAGGAGCACATCTTCCATTTTAATCAGGGGCAGATGTTGTGAGGGAGGTGCAGGATGAGAACAATCAAGGGAAGGGAAGAAAGAAAAGGGGGAAAAAAACCACGTCTGTGCCCAGAACACCTGAGCACTATTATTTCAGTCACGCTGGGTGTTTTAGTAGATGTGAAACATATGACGTCATTTTTTCCCCTCTCTGATGTCACTCAGTTTATCCCAGTTTTTTAAACAGAGGCCTGAATTTTAAGCCTTGAAGATGACATGGCATGATGTATGGACGTGCACTGAAAGTGAAATGAATGTTATTTTATGCCTAATTGTAATATTGGGAACTGGAAATGAATATAGTATTACACTGAACAAAATGCGCCACCTGGTGGTAAATAACTGTAAAAGGGGTTTGTTTGAGAACTGCCAGTTTACATACAGTACATTTTTAAAGGAAAGTCAAAATAATCCAGTCACCATTTCATAACAACTTATCAATAATATTTGAGACATACTTTTGTTCTCGAAAACGTATGTTTCTTAGGTTTTCAAGGTTTTGTGTCTGTGAATGAGGCGAACAGGTCTATTAACAGGAGATGAAACAAGATCAGACTAGTTTTCATGGCTGCAGTGATCTTTTGTGCAAGATCATTTCATTTAATAGCTCATTTTGAACACTTTGTTTGCTGTAAAACCATTGGCCAATGACGTAAAATTAAGTATGATTTTTTTATTCCTCCTTTTATTTGCACAGCACTAACCATAATAACTACTTCCTATGTTGTGTGTCACTGAAGAATGTTTTTTGAACATTAGGGCTCTTTTTTCTGTCAGATTTTCTGGGTGTTCTGAGAAGGTTTTCTCATAATGTTTGTAAATGTTACATCAATGTCTTTAGCTGCATTAACACTGACCTGCAAACTGGGAACATTGCGTTCTAATAACATTTTCTGTTAACTGGGATGCAATATTTAAAACATTTACTTGGCATGCTTTCTATTAGGAATTTCCTGGTTCAGTCACAAGAACATCAGAATTAATGGAGAGGATGAACATTTTGACATTTTAATCTTGAAGCTCTGATGCTGATTAAGAGTCTCTGCACTCGCAAAAACATGATACTGGATGCTGTTGATTGTGCTTTTGGAGACCTTTTTTGTCATGCTAATTATGGACCTAGATAAAAGGCATTATGTGTGATGCAAGTCAAAGCGAGAAGAAATGCTTTATAACGCAAGTTGTAAACTGAGACTTTATATGGAAAATGGTGGATAGGAATCAAGTATGATTGCATGCTGCAACTGAAGAAATGAATACCCAATGAAAGTAAAGTATTGACCACAGCTGCCATTGAGCTTTTGGACCACAACAGTAACATTTATGTGTTTTGAAGAAAAAGAAATTACAGTTAAAATGTGGTTGTGGGAATTCGAGTTCTTCATAAATGTTAAGAGTGCTTTTTTGTGGATGAGGCATAGGAGGACTAGGAACAAAAAGCAAGACGCCTGTTCAGGCATACATCTAAGTCTTAATAATATTTAGCTACATAATTATAGGCATGTTATGTGCCATGCAACCAGAAAGCTTGACGTGGAACAATTATGCAGCTTGTTTTTCCCTGTACGTGGCATTTACACTCTCTTCATTATTCATGCATTGCATTTCAGTTCCAGACGTCATCATGAGTCATGCCATGATGCCCGGAAATGACTCTGTCTCATGTTGGCTGAAGAGGAATTAAATCCGACTGCTTTCAAGAAACTTGCGCAGCTGAAAAAGTGCCATGTTACATTTGTTAGCATGATATCTAAAGCAACCAAGGAGTGAGGCTGAACCCAAACCAAACAGAGAGTTTGATGGTTTAAATCTTTGTTCAGCAACCCAACAGTGGCCAACTGGCAGCTCTGTGATTTATCTGACAACCTTCCGGTAACTAAGCACAGATTCTTAACTGCTCAGCCACCGCCACTCCTCCCACACCAAGGCCATTTAACGTGAAGTAGCACCTAAAGGTTTTTGTGCAGTAAGTTTGGATTCTAATACTAAAGGATATAGAAAAAAAAGTAAAAATGTTAGAAAGGGTTAATCTAGTGAATATGTTTATGACCGTAAGAAAAACCTTAAGAACAGGCACAAGTACTCCCTTCATACTCTAGATTACAGCCCTAATGACTTTTTCATTGGCTCTTCATCTTGAGCTATTTACTTACTTTGTATGAGAATCACTGCAATCCTCTCCATTTCACCCATCTAATAGTTGCAAAACCACAAAGTCTGCCTCATAATAATGCCACTTATAAAGTGATACATACTTATACTTTTGTACAAAGTTTTGTAACATTTGGCACCATTTTCACCATCTTTGTATACACAAGATATCAAATTCTTAATGTCATCATTGTTATTTGATCCTCAAAATTGGTTGCAGTCATTGTTACTTTACAAAAAATAGGCTGTTTTCTAACATTGCTCAGCGTTCAAGTATGCGAACTCAACCAGGTCTGCAACAACGCGCTGATGGAAAACATGTGCTGCATTTTTGAGCAATGACTTGATGACTTGCCTCCTTTGCTTCGACCAGAAAAAAGCTCACCACATTGGAAAACGTGATCTTCAGCTCAGTCTGAACTGGAAAAGCTTTCACGTGTAATCCACAGTATCTATCCAAACCTACTGCGATACCCCTCGATGTCTGAACGGCATGGATGATAGATGTTGATCCTGCTTATGAGGACACTCTATGGGAACAATTTTTTAAGTAAATAAAAAGCAGAGCTAGGGGATGACTTCCAGATGTTCGACTGGTTGCTTTGGCAGTAATTAGAAAACAAACCATTGCTCCCAAAACTAAAGTTGGGAAGAATTTACACTACTGATGTTAGAAACATTGTGTCAGAGAACAACTGAAGAGAATATGAAAAGCGCAAGCATGTGGTGGCATACTCAGATGGAACAAGGGGGAAATTATTGTGGACTACTTTGTCATGAGCAAACCAATCAGCTTTTGCAAATAAGCCAGAAACCGATCCTCTGCCCCTCCTATCTGGATATTGAAGGGAGTGATAAGTATCAGATTATTCACAGGCAACCATTTGGGATTATAAAAGATGGCAAGAAAGCTTTTGCAATACATGTAAAGGTGAGCAAAAGGCAAAGGGGGGTGTTAAGCCCCTGTTAGACCGATTCACAAGCTCTGTATGTTTACACAGCTGCTTCCATCTGTCTGAAGATCATGTCGGCTTGTCTCATTGAGTAGATTAACCATATCTAACTGCCTTTTAATCCTCCACATCACCACCAATAGATTCTTTGATGGATAATTTTTTGCTCCACATACACAGATTGAAGACACCAAGGAGTAAAGCGCCATCATCCGGACGGGTGTAGCAGCACATTAATTAACACCATTATTTAGTGAAATGACCGTAGATCTGAGAATCTAACCATAAAACCAAAACTTACATTCCAGCTAGCAATTTTATGGCAGCAGAACGTCTTATAAATGTTATCGTCCTTGGATCTTTGAGTTCAATCTGTCAGATTTTCTGAGTGTTCTGAGAATGGTGACAATGGTTCTGCAATATACTTAGCTATAGGACAATTAATGCTAATATCCCTATGATGTTAGTTTTTGTGTATCCAGGAACTGGGTTGTGTGTGGAGGTGATAAAAAGTACTGAAATTCTCAAGTAAACATGTGCTTATACTTCTAAAAAACTGAAGTAGAGCTCCGGTCCTTCTCTAGATAAAGTATAAAATCTTTAGAAGTAAATTTAAACATCACCCACTGATTTTGGTTACTGATTGTAAATTAGTGCCTCTTTCATCAAGACACTAAGGAACATGTGAAAAGGTTAGCTAAAGCAAACTAACTTCAAATTCATTCCTAATTTCTCAAATGTTAGTTAGCATTATAATACCTTGGACTGTACAAATGTTATGTAAAAGACAAAAGATTTACCTGAAAACAACTCAAGTAAATTAAAGATAAACTCATTGCATTAAGTTACTTCACACTTCCGGTTGTGTGGACACTCTAGTAGGATTCTTAATAAGCCACTAGCCACTAAGTAGCCACTATTACATCAGCTGTTTTATAACACTGCAGGAAAATAAACACCTAACCTTCTGAGAACTTGTCAAAAACTCACTGAACATTTAGTCACATAATTTGCTAGCTGTTCTTCAAACTAACTTCTTTAAAACTGCACTGCCTTTAATATTCTAACTAAGTAAAACGATTGTGCTAGTTGCATTAGCATGACACATGAGTCAGCAGAACTGGAATAGTTTCTTATTCCTTTCCGCAGATTTCTGTACTTGGTCATTTGTGTTCTGGAGGCTGTTTAAGGAACGATGCCAATTTCCGCTGTTTACGTGGACATGGGATGTAACTAGCAATTATCCCAATCCATCATATCCATTTTTAGGGACAAAGCAGAATTTTCCTTTAGAAGAGCTGCCAAAATGTGGCACATACATGATTCAGCATTTGTGTGAACATATTGTTGACTTTTACATTCAGGGACGTAGGCTAGCTGTGCATTACGAAAGATACTGATGCCCAAAATAACTAGCATACTAGAAGCTAGCATTACAAAGCAGCAAATGGTGTCTTTGCTTGCACTAACTCCTTTACAGTGCTTCTTTTTTTTAAATATCAACTTGAAAGGACAAATAGATTGTGGAGGAAAAAAAAGCTGGAGTGTATAAGATAAGATAAGGACAGGGAGTGAGGAAAGGTAGGAGCAAGAAATCTCCCACAGCTTATTATAATCACTGCTATTCTCCATTGTATCGAGCTAGTTATCTTTGGGCTGGGGGGTTGGTAAATCCAGAGCCCCCGAGATGGGCTTACAAGCTCATATTAAAAAAAAAAAACAAAAAAAAAAGATGTT
>JAQMYM010000035.1:23869590-23885332 GCA_030014255.1 Parauchenoglanis ngamensis
GAACCCTAGATCACTATTATGTTATTTCCTAGATTAGCTTGACCATTGAAGGTTGTATGTAGAACTCAGAGTGCAGAGTGTTTCAAGAGGGGTTCCATGTAGAAAAGGTCCAAGAACCCTTAAGAATCCACAGGACCAATGAAGAACAGAATTTAACTTAACAAACACATACACATGTACAACCCTCTTTGTAGCTCATCCAGGATTTTCCTTATTTACACAATATTTACAGGTTTAGGTTGTGACATATTTTGTACACTACAGTCATTGTATTTTTATAGTATTGTAAAATCATCTGGCTATGACAGCAGTACTGTTAATACATGGGAATGATTTCAACATAAATTATATCTAAATTAAATTTACCCTCATCGAGGACATTTTAAAACTATGAACAGTTTTAAATTACTGGACAGGGAGCGAGGGAAGTGACAGGAAGAGTCCTGGCCTGTATCATGATTATTATTATTATTACTTTAAAATTATTTTATATTTGTTAAATAATTAGTTTACTGTTTGCTATTTTATATAATATAAAAAGTTATATATAAAAAAGTTTGTTATTTTTTTTAAATAATAAAAATATATAAGAAATCTTTTTTTTCAAACTAATTTTATTTTAGCTTATTTTATTCTTTATTTTAAAGATGTCAGTTGAAGAGGCATAAACTGTACCATCATAATACATAGTTCACATAAATGTAGCAGATGTCCGCAAAGGACATATGTTAGGGATTTTATAATGTGGTCTTGGTTCTTGTGGATTTCATGGGAAGTAGGTGGCTGTAAATGGTTTACTCTTGTGGATGGGGATGTTTTTCTTTAACATCTAGCATCTGTTACGGCATGCGCTAAAGTTCATGTGATGAGCAAAATGTCTGGATTTGGGGGTCGCTGCTAGATAAAATGATGCATTTAAAAGATAACATCCATGTGGGGGTCACTGCATGTGCAGGGTCGCTTTTTATTTGTGCCAGTTTCTAATAGAATACAGTTCCGCAGACATCTTTTACAATAGCATCTGTGTGATATTAAATGTGTGAAACTTGATGGAACATGCTGTCACAGGAAAATAATCAACAAACAGGGCAGTGTGGTGTGGCCTTACACAAAGTGGAGTTCCTGTTATCAGTGCAATTTTGATTATATTACTATAACAGCACATCCTGAAATGTTTTCATGCTCTTACACCTTTTCATTTATTAAAAATACATTTACATAATATTTTTATATGTTTATAAAAAACTTCACTCAATGTTGTGAAACATCCATAAAACAAGTCAGTTCCTCTTCTTGCTTACCTTATAGCAGCTATAAATAATTGTTCCCTCATCAGCCTCTCTTTTATTTCTATCTTGAAGTTAATAATACAAAAAGCACAGCTTGTCATGTTACACAGAAACTTCAGAGCCCTATGTTATTAAGTTTCCACTGTCTGAAAATGTAATTTTACAGCTTTACCACTGTTGCAAAGTGCTGACACTGGAGACTTGTTCCAAAAATGCTAAATAAACATCTCACAGAAGACTTCACCATAACAGTTACATGGTTTTTAATCTGTTTATTGGAGCATGTAAGTGTATTAGTTGTTGCTATAGAAACAATAATATAGTAGCATGGCAGCAATAATATAAACTGTACTGTGTTGTTCCAGTTAAGATTTATAACAGGTTTAAACAAATTTAAAAAGCAGTGCTACTGGAGATTCTGAATTTAGCGACACTGTTTTATTGGTGCGCACATGTAATGACTCTTAATGCTTTCAGTTGACAGTGATTGAGCAGTGATAGATCTTCTGTTGTCTAACAGGCCGAGTAAGACATTTTAGATTAGCATCTTTCTGAACAAATTTTTTCCAATGAATTCTCAACTCAAGGACTTTGATATAACTGTAAATTAAACAAACGGGGTGTGCCCAAACAAAAGTCACTCTGAAAGTCTGAAAAAGCTCAAACAACACTTTTTGAACTGCAGTAAATTAAGTCATCTAAACACTATAACACACTGTGCTTTTTGGAATGGTAATGAGACTGTGTTGCAAATCATGGAGCCATCTCCTGTCCCTCTGCGCCAGATCAGTTTATGTGGAAATGTCTGCATGGTTTAGTAAGTTTTGGGCCAAGGCAGGTTTGATGGTGTTACCACATGGAAAACAGTACTGTGCTGCCATGTGTTTTGGCTACAGAACTTTGCTGTCCGATAAAACACTCATTTTGTGTTTAAGTTGTAAATTTTTATTTAAATCAAGTAACACATGTTTCCTTGTTATTAATTTGCCTTTTGTATTTCGGCCGGATGTCAAGAACATACTTTTGATCAGTACAATCTTTACATAGAAATCGAGGCAGGAACCAGAAATCTGAGGCCCATGTGTTATACTCTGGTTTTGTAAACACAAGGGAAAAAAGCTATTCAGAACAGTGTGGTTTGTTATTCATGTTTATTCGGCTTGATGGCTTTTATTGAAAATGCAGTTAAAATTAAATAATCTGACAAGGACAGCTGCGTCTCATGATCATAACTATATTTGCATCAGTGAAAATAGTACAGTTTTTTTTTTTTTGCTGTTTGAGAGGTGCAAAAAAATTGTGAGGATCTGCATTTATTTTTTATTATTATTTCTTTCACATATTTTAAATCATGGGCCATAATAGAACTGTTTTTGTAGAATCCAGTTTACTATACTCTCATTTATAGGCTTATTGCTTAAGTGCTATGAGGCAAAAGAAACAAACAAAAAAAAAAACTGTCCTCTTATTATAGGAGGAGATTTGTCACTTTGTTAGTCAGCTTGTTCTCGCGTTATCTGCCCTGCAGGAAGTTGCCCTTAGACCGGTATTTCCTGTGGGCAGAGGGATGTTTAATGTCTGTGTCTGAACAGGGATAAATTCCCATATGCTTTTTTTCCCCCTCATAGTGCAGAATAATAAATTGTAACAATTGTACATTGTACAATGAACGAAAGCAGTAATTTGCTTTATTATTTCTCATCAAAAATGGAAATGTTGCATTATTTATTTATTTCTTGTACAATTGTATATTTTATTATAACATTCTTCATAACTAATGCATAATAGTAATAACATTAATAATGCATTATGCATACAATAAAGGCTTGATCTTTAAAAAAAAAATGCTTGAGGTGCACTAAGGCTACTTAGGCTATCTTCTGATGAAAAAAAAATGGTTGATGCGAAGATAGAGAGGTAATCCCTTCCATCCGGAATAAACTTCTCACACAACCCGACGCCAAACCAGCTGCTCATGACTATTAGGAAAAGTATGCATAAGCTTAAAAGAGGAGAGTACTGCCAGATCATGAAAACAATCAAACATGATCCTCAGCAGCTCCATTTTTACATTTTTAAAAACAGTTTCCATGCTCGATGGACTATGTTGACTAGTTTGACGAATTACTGCAAACATTAAGGTTTCCCATTTGGATGAAGGCATGTCTTAGCATTTTTCCCTGTTTCCAGATTGCAACATTTGTTCAGTGACTTGACCTTCTCGATCACGTGAGCATACAGAGCTCTTACTCACCGCCTACAACGTTCCCAGCATGCAAAACTCAGATACTTTTTGTCTAGGATTTAATTTCCACAGTTGAGTCATGGGACCACAAACTCCAATGTTTACTCTGCAGCAATAACTGTTTTCTTACTTAAAGTGCCTTCTTTTGTTTTTCAACCAATATCATTCATAGTATCATTCACAGTATAGTTTTTCTATTCCTAAAAAGGAATTTCACACATGTGTTGCTATTCATTGCCTTCTAAAAATACTTTTTGTAAAATACAAAAAATTTGGAGAGGCCTCTTTTTGTTACTGTGCTTTAAAATTGATACCACCTTCTTATTAAGTGAACCCTTTAAAAAATTTTTTTAAATATTTTTGTAATAATGCTTTTGATTGTTTTGGCGTTTGTATTTTCATTTTCTATTCAATGTAAATTTTATAACTTTTGAATTAGAATTGATTTTTTTTTTTACATTTATCTTTCAGCGTATGCTATTCTTTATTACTATATAATTTTGGATTTATTTTATGCCCATTTTGTACATTAATATTTATACATTATTAAGCTTAAAATAAATACAAATTGAATGTACATAATTACATAGTAGTGTTGCATCCTAAATAACTTTTAAAGGACCACTACATTCATTTTCCCAGGTAAAAGACACATGATGTACAAAAGGTTACCGCCCATGACATAGTTTAATCCATTTTAATCTCTGCATAATGTCCGCTTGACCATGGTTTGTATAAATCAATTGCATCCTCTAACAACCCCAAACCCTACCCCACCTACAAATTTGACATCATTGAACCAGGGGGAGCTTTATGGCATGCTCAGGCCTCTTAAGGGGCCCTTTGAGAATACTGTGCACTTTCTTAGCCTTCAGAGCATACCCCTTGTGTTTAAAATGTGAAAACCAGAGGGCTCGAGCCTAGGCTTGTTCAAAATGGCTTTCATTTGGTCTTTGTTTTTGCATTCTGTGAGCAAACAGCCATAAGTGTCATGTGCTTTTAAAGGTATTTTAAAGGGCCAAAAAAGGTCTAATAAAGTGATGGGGAATCATTCAGTGCTGGTCAGCTCAAAGTAAATATTTATGAAAGACAGCTTTGCCTTTGGGCTGAGCTTGCAGAAGAAAGCAAAGTAATCCAGAGTTGTGGCAAAGCAGCTGTGAGGACTCTGTGAGCTGTCACGTACAGGCTCACTAAACAGAGAGGGTAAAAATCATCAGACTGGAAAAAGCACTGCAGGAAATATGGACTTGGTGCATATCCGTCAGCTGGAAAGAAATATGATGCATGTGTTTTATGAAAGGCTAGACAGGACACTTGTATAAATATGAATTCTTACTTCATTGGTGTTTTTTTTTTGTTCTTAAGAACTGCTGCTGTAATCATAAAGACCTATGCTCATCCCAGAATTCACACAAACGTAATACTTTTTGTCTTTACTCTTGTACAGCTGCATACTTCACTACTTTATAATCCCACTACCCAGAAGAGGAAGGTTTCCTGTTTAAGTCTGCTTTCTCTCCAAATTTTCTCATGTCATCATAGTGTGATTTTTCTTGTGCCTGTTGCTTCTAGCTTGCTAATTAAGGAACCTAAATTACCATCTTGATTTCTGTGACCATGTCTACTATTAAAAGCACTATAGAAATTAAATAAAATCGAACTGAATCAATTTTACTGGGCTTTCCTATAAGATGATTGCTGATTAGCTTGCTAATTGCAGCTGTATTTATGAGTATTTTTCCTTGAAGGTAAACTCTTACCATGCTTGTGTACATTCATTCTTGACATGCTTGAGCCTAAACTAATATGCTAGGGATAAAAGCTTTCCCTGAGCATATAAACAAATGCTGGGGTCTCACGTATGAAACATAAACAGCTTACAGAGAGAGAAATTTTGTTGATATGGAATGAGAAAAAAAAAAAAAACAGGCTGCAGATTGCCTATACGTTCCTGGACGATGTGTGAGGATATGGATAACAAATGTTTGGACATAACCCAGAATCCTATGAACGATAAGGCTGCAAAAGAGAGTATAAGGATAGTCTTAAACATTTCATACAAGTGTGTTTGTGCAGATGGATCGCATTGTGTTTTAGCTTTTGAAGTTTGCTCATGAGTAAAAATACCAGTTGTATAATTTTCATGAGACAAAAGTGGGAACTAAAAGTGAAGTGAATTTGCGTCTCTTCCCAGCAACCGACTTTTTAATGTTCATTTGAATGATAAAACTGGGAAACACCTTGTAATTATGCTGGACTTCTGAAAAAGTTAAGGCATTGTGATCACAACCAGAAAAGCATCAAAATTGCCACAGATGGCAAAAGAATAACCACTTGAAGTCCTATGGTGAGCTTTAATCTTCATTCTGATGTTTATTTAGAAAATCTGTAATGATACCATAGATTACATGTTATCTTGACTCTGTGTTCAAATAACTATAATTTATTTAAGGAAAGAAAGGCACAAGTTGCCTGGTTATAAGACACCCAGACTATACTCTACATTACCACAGTGCACTATAATACACTGAAACTTTTCATCATTTTCATCACTTTCTTTCATTTTTCTTAATCCAAAATTAAATTTCATAGACCTCAAAATTGGACCTGAAACCATATCATGTTTTTGAGAGACAAGGGAACCTGAGGTTCAAGGAGAATATTTTCCATATATTTTACCCAATCACAGTTCAGTTGACCTAGAAAACTGTCTAGCTCCAGATGGTTCAGTGTGCCTTTTAGGCCTTAAAGTGTGTCTCTAATGAGAACAGTCACCACATGTGCTTTATTTCAGAGCAGAGACTCGTGTTTATCACAAACTTCAAGGCGTAGCAGATCCCACACTGATTCCTCTCAGAGTAAAGTAAATCCGACAGGAGTGGGATGGGGAGGTGGGACAGTGGAAAGAAGTCTGTCAACTAACCTGTAGTGAACTTCTGCCTTTGGGGAGTCTCAGATCACATACAGGGAGGCTTTGAAAATTGCAAATTAAGAGTGAAAACCTGCAGTTTGTCCTCACTGTGATGGAGCATGGACCATCCACATTTAGCTTGAATACATTATATCTGTCTATTTATAGCTAGAATATATTGCAGCCTGAGTGCCATGTTTATTTATGTGAGTGGAGGTGTAAAAAGTATATTACTGAAAGACAAACCCAATTTTGCATCATCATTGGCTGTTTGCCAGATTTGAGCCACAAACACAATCACCAGGACTTAAAAGGCCCCAGTTCTGTTAAGGCAAATACTTATTCAAGGTTCCTGGGTAAAACAACAGAAAAAAGTTCAAAGTATTTGAGGGAAACTGAGTCCAAAGCCATTTATGGGAGCAACATAAAGCATAATTTGTCCTTGTCTCTGAGTGGAAATAATGCCATTCCCTATCATTTAGAATGATACGAGGTGATACAAAGCATTTTGAATGATACTTGATGGCATTAGTGAGCATTCATTTCCCCTGTGGCATTCCAAAATGTAACATGATGTAGTATATGTCTGGGAGAACTAGAAATAGCTTGTGTTAGGAATTAGCAAATCCCTAAATTTGGAAGAAATGGGGGTTCAAATTCAGAAAACGTAATACAGATGCAGTCTTTGCAGTCGCACTAGTTTGGAAATTTTTACCAAGCCAAGTGTACTGGGGGCTATTTCAGGTACAGTATACCCCTGCAGGAGTATATTAGACTGAGGTAACATGGGCTTATTGTATGTGAGCATGATACTCTGACAGCAAGTAAAGAACTTGTTACCCTGTGCACAGTTAATGTCTCATTTCCAACAGCACTTTGATTTTCTTTCCACGCTTTGATTTTCTTTCTACAGCGATTTTCTAACCACAGAGACACCTACCACCTGGCATGTCCTAATACTGAAAATGCTTATCTGTCATTGTGAAATGACTGTTAGACCAGGCACTAGTTTTCTTAAAGCATGTTCAGTTAATTTCATCTTAAATAGTAGAGAGAGTTCACTGCTATGCTCATGCTACAATTTGTGAAGTGAGGCTTTTGGGAAATTTAGGGTTGATTATATCTGGGCACTTGTTGGCAAATTAGATGAGAGTCCTGGGGCAGACATCTGATAATTTAGACTAATTGCTATCCTAGAAATGGTAATCAGGTCCATTTTCATCTAGGATTGGCTACTACATCTCAACATGTATTTTGGTGTCCAAACCAAAGGAACATGGTGAGGTTTCTTAAACCTCAAAGCTGTCCAATTTCTATGTCTAAACCAGGACTTTAACCTCTGAGCAACCAGTCTGCCTTGACCAAGGAGACGGAGGTTTTGGTATAATGATAGGTTTTAAAACCACCGAGAAGAGCATTTGCTATCTGGGAGTATGGATGACCAAGCATTTAATTCATACAAGTTTCGTCTCCGATACAAAAGGAATGTGCCTCTAAAAGGGGACATAAGAGGTGTGTGGTTCAAAAACAAGTCTGGGAGTTTGATTGTGTGTGAGGTCAAAGGTTTGACTGGTACACAATGTAGAAAAACATGCATATGTTTTTTTTTCTTTCATCAATAAAAAAGACTTTCTTGGTCCCAAGAGGAAATCAGAGGAACACTTTAAGGGTACCTAAAGTATTCATTGAACAGTTTGAACTGTTTCTGATGAAGAAATAATTAGCTGCAGTATTCTGCAAAGAACCTTTAAAAGGTTTTCTCCACAAACAAATGACCCATAAGGGTTCTAAGCACAATTTTATTCAGTGACCTATTGAGCTTTCAGTCCCTGCATGAATATAGTCTCTTGGGACACTTCTATCTTCCTATACTCTTAAAAATAAAGAATCAAGAGCAATGCCATATGATAACTACTTTTGGTGTCTTAAAAGCAAATTTATGGACCTCTTACTACAAAATTTGGAATCATTTCATGTCATAAATGTGTACACTATACTGACCCATGCAGTGAAAGGTTCTTTTAGGAATCTAACAGTGGTTTTCAAGTTGGAAGCCACAGGGGTTTGTCAAGCATAACCGAGGGGTCCATGATATATTTTTTAATTTTGTTACATTGGTGGAAATCACAGTATACTATTTATTATATTTATAGTAGTTTTTATAGTTAATCCATTTAACCTTTCACTTGAATTGATAAAGGTTCTACCCAAACCTCAATAACTCAAAAATGACTCAATGTCAAATTGGATGCAATGTGTTCTGCTGGTGGAAAGTTCAGGAAAAATATGTGCATGGCTCCAAGAAAGTGTCAGAATAGTACATTTGAATAGTTGGATTATTTTTCATTAAACAAAATCTGTACTGAGGAGGTTCATGGAATTAATTTTACAGTCAAAGATTTACCTGGCTACAAAAAGGTTTGAGAACCCCCAGGCAACCAATTACACTGAAGAACATTTTCTGGCACTTTATTTTGAAAGGTGTACACTTCGATAAAAACATTCCACAAAGGTTTTTTTTTCTGGATAGTTATGGTTTACTAGATTCCTAAATTGTTTCTATTGACACTTTTTGATAGGAAATCTTTCTACATACAACCATTAAGGATTCTTCCATCGGCACAAACCAAAGAAATGCTTAGTCTCTGTGGGTAAGACTCTGGGCTGCTGATCAGAAGCGAGTGAGTTCCAGCCCTTGTCACTGTTGGGCAATTAAGCAAGGCCCTTATCCCACGCTGCTCCAAGGGCCATGTATCACAACTTACCCTGTGCTCCTTATTTCCTAAGAAGCTGGGAAATGTGAAGAAATTAATTTTACTGTCTTGTATTTGTATATGTAACAAAAAATGGTTTCCTTTTGTGTAAATAAAAAAAAATCTTTATTTTTAAAGTGTAGGATTTTGCCAGAACCATTATTAACCACTGCATAATCAAACCAAATTGAAGTTAAACATCTGCTGTACTGTGGACAAAAAAAATGCAAGGCTCAGTGACAGCTGTGCTTCATTTCTCTGGAAACATGTCTATAGCTGTAGCTGGAAAAGAAATATCTATTAAGCGAGTCACTGTTTCCATAGGATCATTTTCTAAATCTTTAAAAACTGGGGCCAAACAGAAATCCCTGAACACAGTACATGAGCATTCCCATCCTAGATGGGGAAAACACATAAAGCAATACTTTTGTTCCCCCAAGCTTTCTGCAACTGCCTAATATATTTCACAGTTTACCCCCTTAGGTGCATGTTTTGGTGGAAATGCATGGAGCTGGAATAGCAGTAGATTGTGCTATCTCAGGAAACTAGAGTGCGAGGGTGTGGAATTTTACACTCCGATATATATCAGATCCAAAATGTATTCCCTTTGAGCTTAGCCTATCCAAAATTTAATCTGCTTAAACTACAAAGTTTTACAGTTTTTTAGGCAGTCACTATATCAAAGGATTGTGACTAAGCATCACTGTCTTAAATTAAAAAAAAAAAAAAAGAAAATCAGCAATTTTGCATTTCTTGTGATTTTCAGAGGAACTGAGCAAGAGATTTATTTCTTTAGATTGGACTCAAGCCTTGGACTGACACAGGACAAATTCTGAGCATAAGCAACAGCTAAATGGGCATATCAGTGAGCTGGAAAATCAGCATCAGGAAAAACGCTTAAAGGGTCATGCGCCCACTGCCGCCAGTGCCTTTATATATGTCAGTTAAAACTGCAGGGTCTGCAATGAATTAGGGGGGAAAGGAGATTTCTCAGAATCCCACTGGTGTGGTTTTCAAAACCGGCTTGTGAACTGCACTTCTCTCCACATAAATTTCTAATGCTCCTCAAACCCCTCTCAAAAAACCCTATAGCGAGACAACATGTTCCAGCTTTTTGTTGTTTTGTCTACAGTACAACTCTGGTTTTCAAACAGTGCCTTTTTCTTTTTTAACCCTAAATGTACATTAAATCCTAATTGCAATCCATCTGTTATTTGATTTTAAGTCTTAGTCTACCTTTATGTGACCATTGTGAATTCTGGATAGTGCTTGCATTATAAAATAGACATTTCTTCTTGTTTTTCTTTCCCCCCAAACACAGGAAATGAGAATAGACCAACATTTATGAGCCTTTAATCTGGTCTTGGAAAAAATTCTGACCTTTCATTAATAAAAACAAGGATTTAGTCACAGAACCACTGACTCAGATGTAAAAACTCTATAAATCATTCAGGTCAGATTTAAATATAAAACTGTTGGGTAAGTTTCTACCAGTTCTGTGTGTTTGTGTGTGTCCTTCCTGAGAGGCTCCTTTGGACCATATGGTCCTTCTCAGATACAGCAGATCTCCCTCTGGAACTTGGTATGACTCATACTTGAAACATCCCCACCCCTTCAGGGCACAAAGGAATTTAAGTGAGTCCAGCACCTTCACACGTGCAAATTAACATTTCTCTGCTAAACAGAACTTTCCTGGAATTTCATTCACATTATCTCTGCCCTGGTTGTCTCTTGCCTAAGAGCACTTCAATATGATTTAATAACTTCAAGTATCTGTAGCTATGTGAATTATATGACTGTTTGATCTAGTTCCCAGACTGAATGAGAGATATGCCTTTCTTATCAAAAGAGTATGGAGAGCAAGAATCTGTATAAGACCTGGAATTTGTATAGTTAAAGAAAAAAATAACCTGCAACTTTGACAACAACAGTGTGTGATCACACCTAAAGTGTAATTTTACTTCGACATCCTACACTTTTCACAGAATCGCTATATTTTCACACGTGTCTTTGAAAACAATTATTCAGTGCTGCTGTCTCTCATTCAGTGAGCCTGGAGTTGCAGATGAGATGCACATTTCTGTGGTAAAGGTACCAATAAAGGTAAAACAGGAAGCTCATGGATGCCACCTGCTGTTCATATATTAACTGTTTGGCATTTAATTACCTTTAATGTGGCCGAGATGTTTATATAGGACACCGTATTCACCAAATATGTACTATTTATTCTAATAATGCAGAAATAAGCATTTCAATATAGTGTTATGTGTTACTGGGATTTTTTAATTAAAAACCTTTAAAAACACTGAATTTTTGAAAAATGGTCACTTGTAGCATGATCTTATGAAGCAGCTTCAGTCTATGGAGAAAATTAGAATGCATCTACCCAATACCATTGCCCAGAGAAATTTTTCCAGTCATTACTTTTTCTCGCTTTGGTTTGGCTCTAAGGAAATGCTACAGAAAAAATATGTGCCTGACTGTTCAATATAAAAACACAGACTCAGACTTGACTACACATAAAAGCAAAAGAAAATCTGCTGACCTCAGATGGTTGTTCCTTTTCTGCAGGAGATGACCTCAGCTGCTTCGAGGACGGGCAGGAATACACCAACCGAGACGTGTGGAAACCTGAGCCATGCCGGATCTGCGTTTGCGACAGCGGCACCATCCTGTGCGATGATGTGCAGTGTGATGAAGTGATCAATTGTGAGAAGGTCATCATTCCTGTAGGCGAATGCTGCCCAGTGTGCCAGACCACCTACTCGGACAGAGATGGTGGCGGCGGCGGTGGCCATAACAGTATGCACAGTATTAAAACTTGGAATTAGCAATAAAATAAGCATGCATCCATCACAGTTAGCAAAGTGGGGTCTCGGGACCACCAAGTGTCTGTGACAGTTCATTCATTCATTCATTCGTTCATTTATTTATTTATTTAAATGTTGTTATAGTTGTGAAAAGCACAATCCATTATTAACAAAGTTATTCTTGTTAATGTTGAGCTCTTGTAGTTAATAGCTGGTTTGTCTGGCCACCTGAACTGAATAACTCAAAAATAATGCTACAAACAATGTCAACATGGTTTCTGTAGGTGGAGAATTCTTTATTTATTTTGGACCTGAGCTGTAAAAAAATTGAGAACCCTGGTCTATCATATTCCTTATCTATTAGCATAACTGAATATGATTTTAATGATTAATGAGAATGAAGAACTAATCAACTTTGTCATGCTTATTTTTCAGACAGAATCTATAAGGTAAGCTTTTTTTTTTCCCAATATCCAATTCTGCTTTGCAATAAACAAAGTTTTCAAAGCCATTCTGTCCAGTTTTGCATGCAGTAACTGAGATAATTCAATGACCATCTTAATTTTCAGGGTCAGAAGGGTGAACCTGGAGATGTGCCGATTGTATGTATACTTTTAAATTATATATCACATCAACTGCATGCACTAGCTGATGTGTTGTAGCATAATATGATGAGACATTGTAAACCGTATCATAATAATGTATGTGATGTCTCACAGATAACAGGACTTCCAGGAAGACTAGGACCAACGGTAAGCTTGGAGCCTGATTTAAAAAATTTTTTACAATTTGAATCAACATCCCACAGAGACAGCTGTCGTAGATGACGCATGATACCTTACCTTCCTAATTTTGGTATACATTACCAGTATCTGAGCTCTAGTTCTCTTGAACACCAGATGGCAGTAGACCACATAGCAACCTTATTTTCTGCCAAACAAATTAATTGTTTTCCCTCTGGCATTTTAAGTTTATCATTTATGAATGATCATGAATCATAATGGACTAATTCATAGAGAACATAACAGTCATTTTTTGTTATTAATCCTTCTTATCGATATGTCATTAACAGGGACCACCAGGCGCCCCAGGATTCAGGGGAGATCCGGGACCCAAAGGAAGACCCGTAAGAAACAATTCTCACACTAATAATAACAAATATGGCCACATACTTTTTAAATCATTCTTTGGTTGTAGGGTGCAAAAGGTCCACCTGGATACGATGGAGAACCTGGCATTCCTGGACAACCAGGAGAACCCGGACCACCAGGCCATCCTCCTGGAGTGAGTACTACAGTATATACAATAACTAATAGATGTTTGCTTGCGATTTTGATTTAAAAAAATGGCATTCAGACCTGTGGAAGTTTATTAATGAGGTCTTTGAGAAACACTTGCTTTCATTACAGCTTGGGACAATTATGGGCAAATTTTAGCAACACGTCTAAAATCTTTAAATTAAGTCAACATGCCAATCCACTCCCTTGAGACAGTACAGAAAAACTTTATAATATAATTTCTCCAATTGCACTTAGCAGATCAGTTAGTCAAAGTCGGTCTGGGCAGTATAACAACATAACATTAATGCCATGATTAATCTCTTTTCTGTCACTCTGATGCCGCTGGTATTATTAATAATTTAATAAACCTTAATATAAAATTGCATTATTATATTAATATAATATAAAATTTTGTCATGTGGCCCATCATAAAATTTCAACTACACTACAAAGTACATGAATAGAATCTAATGCGTTTTGTGTTTATTTTTTGTTTGGTCATTTACTTATTTAGGGCCAGCTGTCCTCTCAAATGGCAGAAGGATTCGGAGGTGACAAAGCAGCAGGCCAGCATGCCATGATTCCTGGACAAAGGGTATAAAGCAGTGATTCAAACCCTTAAGTCTTAAGCAATATGAAATTTACCTTGTCTAAATAGCAGGTACACATTAGCAAAGAAAAAAGGTGAAAAAAACGTTAATATCATTAGTTCATCTACATAATGTGAATTGACATTAGCTGGAGCATCTTGAGAAATATTATTTATGCTATCTTGTCCAAAGGACTAGTCACATGTCCTCCTAGAGTAGATCGGGTCTTGTTCAGTAGGTGACAACTTTGAGCAAACCTATGTTGTCTAAGCAAATCTATGAGTTCCTTGTTATGTTTTTTTAAATGATCTTTTCAGGGCGAGTCAGGTGCAAGAGGACAACCTGGGCCCAATGGTCTACCAGTAAGTCTGAAGCCTGCATAACAAAAACAAATATATATTCAATAACATGATCAGAAATTTCAATGAATGATGAGGTTTTCAAGTTTATACCTTCTAATAACTCCACTTCTCCTTGTTTTCTTTTTAGGGGCCATCAGGCACTCAGGGACCCCCTGGTGAAGCTGGAGAATCAGGAAGTATGGTAAGAACTGTCAACAGTTAACATGATACTTCTACTCACATTAATAAAATTAGTTAATTTAGGAACAATTCATATCTAAAAAAAAAGCCTTTATAGTGGTTTCATACATTCTAATAACATATCCTTAAATGTAAACTGTCTTAAATTACTTGACACTGAGAAACTAAAGCTTTTGGAAGAGAATTGTCAGTAACTGTTTCACCTCAAATCACCCAGCCTTACCACTATGGAAGCAAAAATCATTGACCATGGTTCAGAATCTTCAATCTTCTTATTGTGACTGCAGGTCTCCATTCCAGCCAAGCAGGAGCTACACCTGAACCCACTTGTTTAATCAATACTGGTGCTCACATAACCATTAGATGTGGATTTTATTTGGCTATAATGAAAACCTGCAGCTACACAAACCCCCCGTGTGTTTTTTACGTTTCTCAAACCTGAGCTTAAAGGCAATTGCTTTAGAGCATCACTGCTTCCCAGTTCCTTCAATGAGACTGATGCTGTTTACAATGAAAGTAGAGATATCAGTTCAGCTCTCTTGGACTGTTGTTCTGAGTTAATATATTTGATCAAGAAAGTAGAGTTTTCCCAGAGCCTGGTTAATTACACATGGTCTCTATTGAGCTAACTAACAAATGCTAGTTTGTTATTGAGGAGAATTTCTTTCCATCATCAAACCATTGCATGTATTTGTATAAAAAACAAATTCTGTCTCCTGCTGCTTGGCACATTGCTCACTATGATTTAAAGAGTGTGCCTTTACTATTCACCAGGATATCATGCATTCAGGTGGTATATCAAATCTGTAGTGGTAAAGTGCTTAAGAAAAACAGGAACTTTTACAGATATATGTTTTAAATTATATGCTGATTTGGTGTTTTTTGAAGTAATGTTCTATATAACAGCACAAAGACACATTAATAATCATAAAAATATCAATTACATTCTCTATTCTTGATTTGATTTTGTACAAGAATATAGAATGAAGAAGAGGGAAACATCAGTTCTTGTCCACCATCTTGTATTTGATGTTCTGAGGGACGATTAAGATGATTTTTTCAAAAATGATCTTTGTCTTAGTCAGGGGTTCAAGGTCTTAATTTAGTGCGAAAGGAGTAAACTATATAAATTGCACCAATACTTCAATAAGAAAAAATTTGACAGAATGAGAACCACTATCACACTCTGTGCCATCAACCACTCAGATATAGAGAGAGGATATATTTTAAAAAAAAGGGGGGGGGAGCTTACTATATGAAGACTGCGTTGGTGAGTCTACATATCTCAGAAAGGTTCTTCTTGATCTATTACTCTATAGGGT
>JAQMYM010000035.1:23885432-23910134 GCA_030014255.1 Parauchenoglanis ngamensis
CCCCCCCCCCCCCCCCCCCCCCCCCCCCCCCCCGCTGACTATAGGAAGACTGCGTTGGTGAGTCCACATATCTCAGAAAGGTTCTTCTTGATCTGTTACTCTACAGGGTCCTCCTGGTCCGAGGGGAAGCGAAGGTCCTCCAGGAAAGCCTGGTGATGATGTGAGTAAAACATTTGCATAACATTTTGTTCCCTAAACATGTGATTGTATATGGCTATGATCTAAATGATTCATTGATGCATAACATTAGAATGCAAAGAATGCAAATAAAATCATCTTATCTTGTCTAGGGAGAATCAGGGTCAGGAGGAAGTACAGGAGAAACAGGATTCCCAGGATCTGTGGTACGATTTAAATCATCTGTCAACCATCTACTTTAAAGCATTACTGCTGGAGGGATATATAACTACATATAGATGCTAATCTTTTTTTATTATCTCTGGGTTTAGGGAGCGAGAGGTTTTCCCGGTACACCAGGTCCTCCAGGTCTGAAGGGTCACAGAGTGAGTAAAATGTTTGGATATTACTAAATCACTCAAGCTACTGCTTTTCCTTTAACCTAATCATCACAAAACAGCAAGCATTCTCTTATCTGGCTTCTCCAAAAGAAACAAAAACAAAAAACTTTCTGTTCCTGTTAAGTGAGCTTAATAACTCCATATGAAAGCTACTACTTATAACTTCAATCAGTAATATTCCAAATGATATGAGTGATTCCACGATTGGGATGCCAATAAATTTACACACATGTATGTAAATTAAAGTTAAAAGACATTTTAAACATATGTAGTCTGCTTTTTTCATTTTTGCCTGCCACAGATCATTATAATTATACGTTACATTGAAATTTAATTATTAAATCTCATTTTTACATTAATGTATGACTGTGCCATCTAGTGTATTAGTTGTCAATTACATGTTAGGATTTTCATTTCACACAACCCTGTTACCTGAATACATTCACACACAAAAATATTTGTAACATTCCCCAAGTCAAATGTTCAACAGGAAGTTGCATCATCCAATTTCCTGAACCTCCTGAAATAAGTTTTTTGTAATCCCATTTTTTTCCCCTTATTTCTAATAATTTAGTCATATTGACTGATGAGGTGACTTAAATGTACAAACCAGTCACCCAAATTATAGATTGAAAGTAAATTATTAGTTAAAATAATCATTCTATGTCAATCAGCAGAATTTCCTTAATGTCTTTATGCCATTAATGTGGATGCAGTCCACAATTTAGTTGCACAGCAAGATGTGCAGCCTAGTGGTGGAACATGAAACTAAGTTTGCTTAAAAAATTTAATTTAATGTAAATCATCTGTAAGACAGATTTTTCTATGATAACCATGTCCTTTCTGCTTTACAGGGACACCAAGGTCCAGAAGGTCTAAAGGGAGAACGTGGAGCAGTTGGATCAAAGGTATAATTTGTTCATTATGAGTCTTTATTCACTGTCACGTTCTAACATGTTCCTGGCACTTACATGGTTTGGCTGAGAGAAAAGCAGCTTTATTATGTTTGATTACGTTACAGTCTAATAAATTCCAGAATATTTGCTCAACCTTTCTCCATTAACATTTCATTTGTTTGTCCCTCAGGGTGAATCTGGTGGAACGGGTCCAATGGGCGCTCCCGGCCCCATGGTAAGCCAAGTTCAAACTATCATATAATCTTTCCACAGATGAAGTGAATCAATTAGCAGTGCAGAGTGCCATTGGCTCTGTAATTTCATGACCGGTTTTAAAATGACATAAAGCATCATTTTATCTTGACTACAGGGTCCAAGGGGAATGCCAGGAGAGAGAGGACGCCCAGGGCCAAGTGGTACACCTGTGAGTACAACAACAAAATAATGACAGACGTGCATAAACCATAAACAAAATAATTAATCAAATCTAGTCATGATTAGCATCTTGTGCTAACTTTTATTATTAACACAGCTGTTTATTACTTTTAAGCAATAAAATCAATGAAATTATTACTCAAGTCTAGGAATATGTAGCAACTTGTATTCACTGTACTAATGTTAACACAGCCATTTGTCACTTCTAAATAATGAAAACAATGAATTACTCACATCTAGTCATGATTAGCATCTTATGCTGCTTGTGTTATAACATTCATTTCATTTTAAAGAAACAAACTTCTTCTACTTCAGGTTAGGATGTTATCTAGAACTTTATAAGTTTGGACAATGGATATTATTCATAAATATTACTTTATTTATTTTCGCATTCTAGGGTATGCGTGGTGCTCAAGGAAATGTTGGGAAACCAGGTCCAATGGTAAGACATCATGGATCTACTAAGAGATTTGTGACAGCAAGAAAGAAACGCCTTCAATTTTGAAAATGATCTTTCAATCTTCAACAATGTTTAGGGTCCTTTGGGTCTTAGCGGCTCTCCAGGCTATCCAGGAGCACCAGGTGCCAAGGTAAGCAATAAAAACTAACAGTAATTCTTTATTGTAAACAGAAATATTTTGCCCTCTCACCCCCACCCCAATTTGAATATACAAGAGGTGTAACGCAATGCTAGTATCTGTATGATTTCCAACACCCATATTCATATTCAGTTACATTATATGTATATAGTTATTTATAATAAGCATCATAAATTAATCATTAAATGTAGTGCACTTAAAAATCTGTAATTTTTGTAATCTGTACATTCTAAGCGGTAATATTTTTTTATAGGGTCAGGCGGGACCTACAGGGGTTCGAGGCCCTAATGGACCACAGGGATCAAGAGGAGAGACTGGTTCACAAGGCAGACCTGGACCAATTGGCTTACCAGTTTGTATTCAGTCAAAATGTCCTTTTTCCACTCAACAAAAACATGTTGATTAACAACATCTTAATTTTTATATGCATCTCTGTGGTGTTTTCAACAATACAGGGCACAATGGGTACAGATGGAGGTCCAGGCTCCAAAGGCCCAGTGGTATGTAAAAGAATATTCATGATTACAGTTATGTTGTGCATCTGAAATAAAGCTATAGTTTAAAGCTTACAGAAACAAACCCTAAAAATTGTGGTGGTTGTCTCTAGGGAACGGTTGGACCACAGGGACCTGTTGGTTTGCCTGGTCCGTCTGGTCCTGCAGGACCTCAAGGAAGCACCGGACAGCCTGGTATCAAAGGTCAACTTGTAAGTGGTATTTTAACATTTGAAATTGTAATTCAGAAATTATGTATCAAACATTTTATAATTTAGTAAAGCAAGAACAAAGGCAAGATCAAAACAAAATCCATTCAGATTCACAGATTTTTTTGTAAAATTAATTCCTAACTGAGGTGTATATGTGGAATGCATGTATGTAGGATGTCTTTTTGACCTTCCTGAACATCAACAGGGTTTGGACTTCATTGCAGATTATATTTTCTTAATTTTGACCTCTATTTAGGGAGATGTTGGTGTACCCGGATTTAAAGGAGAAGCTGGACCTAAAGGAGAACAAGTAAGTTATATTTAAAAGGATTGATTTGAGTTTGAAATAAACTCATAAAGTGTGAGATCTGGATAAGTCTCCAAAATATAATAGTATCAAGAGGCTTTGGATGTACGAAAGTATGCACATCATATTTTAGGGTCCTTTAGGGGCACAGGGAGTACTTGGGCCTCAAGGAGAAGAGGGAAAACGAGGACATAGAGGAGATTCTGGATCTCTAGGTCCACCTGGGCCTGTTGGTGAGAGAGTGAGTCAGATTTTCTCTACTCTCTTCTATTCTTTATCATGTTACAAACAACCACTGGCCAAATAAAATTACATGTTAAGGTTTGTTTCATTAATATTTCAGGGGCCTCCAGGAAATCGTGGTTTCCCTGGTCAAGATGGATTACAAGGAGCCAAAGTAAGTATATAATCAAAAGCATGAAGCAATTGAATCCAATACTTCACCAACAAATATTTTAATTATTTTCAATCGATTTTAACCAAAGGGTGCAGTTGGGGAGCGTGGAATATCAGGAGTTTCTGGGCCCAAAGGTTCTACAGGAGATCCAGGAAGAACAGGTGAACCAGGCCTCCCAGGTGCAAGGGTAAAATCAACAAGCATTCTTCTTTTTGATTACTTTTCATTACTCACATTTTGATGATTTTGTTCAAGAAGTATCACTATTCTGATTTACTATAGGGCTTGACTGGAACTCCTGGAGTTCAGGGCGCTGAGGGAAAGCTCGGACCTTCAGTAAGTTTGGCCAAAGTTTCACAGAAATAACTTGCATGACTTTTACTTGTTTACTGCGGAATTTGGTATAATGAATGTCCTTTCTGGGGTAATATATCCTATAGCTTCCATTACTTTCTTACGTTTCTCAATTTTAAGGCCAGCTATTCTCCAGGAACATCATTGAAGTGAAAAACATGTTACTGAAATTCATCAGTTCCTCCCTGGTATAACTGAGCTTGAGAACTGTGCCAAAACAGTTTGTTTTGCTGTGCTCCTTGTAGGGTCCAACAGGTGAAGATGGACGTCCAGGTCCTCCAGGGTCTATTGGAACCAAAGGTCCAGAAGGATCAATGGGACTTCCAGGCCCCAGGGGCTTCAATGTGAGTCAACTTATCAAGATCATTCCACACTGATTTATAATTATTGCCTAATATACTATTTTTTTAACTGTTCTGACATTCCCTAACAAATCTAATATTGCATTATGGTATAATTCAGGGGGATCCAGGTAAACCAGGTGAGCAAGGCTCACCAGGACCTCCAGGGCAGCGAGTGAGTATCAATAATACCTATAATACAATTCTGAAGCATAACAAATCATGTTTAATGCACTCATCATGTAATCTTGACTTTCATGTAGGGTCTACCTGGAAAAGAAGGAGAGGTTGGGCCACTTGGTCCCTCTGGGCCTCCAGTAAGTTTGTCACTTTGCATTTATTTCTTTCAATCTTGCATTACATTGATGACATAACCAGCAATAACAGTACCGGATGCTTCACTCCAATATTACAGGGACCAGCAGGTGACAGGGGAGAACAGGGACCTCCTGGCATGCATGGCTTCCAGGTAAGCAATTAAAAGTAACTGCTTCATGATAAAGGTTCAAACATGGAATGTGAAGATGTTTCTTAGATAAATATATGTAGCTTAGAATCTAATCCACTTTAACATTGTTCCTCAGGGACTGCCTGGACCAGCAGGCCCAATTGGAGAGGGAGGGAAACCAGGAGATCAGGTAAGGCTATGTAATTGCATAAATGAAATAAAATATCAAATTCATATGATCTAACCATATCAGTTATTTAAGAGCCCATTCCAGTGCATCTTTTATTAAAGATTCAATATGAAACAAAAGTTTATCCTTCTTTTAGGGTATTCCTGGTGAGGCAGGCCCTGTGGGACCACTTGGACCAAGGGTGAGCTATGTTTTCCTCTTTAATTCTTACTCTAACTATCCATCCGTTCATCCATTATCTATAACCGCTTTATCCGTCTGGGTCGCTGGTCTTACTCTAACTATGTTGTATAAAATTTTAATCTGTTTTCCTGGCTTCAACGAGCTGTTGACTGTAGTTCTTTTTTTTAGGTATGAGTTTTTTGAGTTATGTGCCAACTCTAAATAACAGTCTAGTAGGCAATAATCTTGCAAACCTTAAATATAATGTAGTGTACAATCTTTTTATTCTAGGTTGGCTGATTTAATCAGACACAAAACTAACAAATGCATGCAGATATACATGTATATATGTGACAGGGCAAGAGTATATACATGCAGATATTTTGACCATACATGTATATATGCGGCAGGGAGAGCGTGGAACTCCAGGAGAGAGAGGGGAGCTTGGGCTTCCTGGATTGCAAGGACCCAGGGGTATCCCTGGAGCAGCTGGACCAGATGGGCCAAAGGTAAATCTGACTTCCCTAGTATTATTATTATATCAATGTAAAAATCTGGCTGAGCTACATTTGAGGATGATGTAAAATCTTCTATATACTGTACATAATTGTGACATCACAATAATTGAACTGTATTAATGTGCCAGGTTTTAAACTAATTAAATGAACAATTACACTTAGGCCATTGTTCTGTCTATAGAATACCCTAATCTTTTCCTGTTATGTTGGCTTAGCAACTAGAGCTTATTGTTAACAGACTACAATTCAAGGTGTAAGAATTGCTTATTGCAAATACTGCACAAAAAGAATGATTTTATAATATTATTTATGTTGTGCCTAAGAATACCCTTATCAGTGATAAAAATCACTCTTTAATTTTAAATAATTTTAATTAATAAACGCTCATCTTATTGCTTTATTTATCACAACTATATGCTTTATAGGATTCCACTATTAGTCACTGCATTCAAAAGTGACATAAACCCCCAACCAAATGTAGCATGCTAATGCATTTTTCACAGGGAAGTCCTGGGCCTACTGGTATTGTTGGTGATCTGGGTCCTCCAGGTCTTCAAGGAATGCCTGGAGAAAGGGGAATCTCTGGCCCTTCTGGTCCTAAGGGTGAAAGAGTAAGTAAAACTACAACATGAATCACAAGTTAAGTGAATGTGTTATGCGCAAATGTATAACTTGTTTTTTCACCTCAACAGGGTTCAGTAGGAGAGAAAGGTTCAGAAGGTACTCCTGGAAATGACGGTGCAAGAGTAAGATTAACCAGATTACTCCCCCATTTATATCTGTCAAATTATTCTGTTCTTATAGTTCATGATCCTTGAAGAATTCCCTGTTACATATATAGCAAAGTAGTCCAGAGGAAAAACAAACAAACAAACAAACAAAAAAGCCAAGAAAGAAGGACAATTGGGAAGTACTGCTTGACTTTTAAGCACACGGAATCTGACGTAAAGGCAGATGTGGATGTTGGCACAGTTTGTGTGTTGACTGAAGAACACTAAAGGAATTCTTTAGGAGGCTTGTATTAGCTTGCCCAACCATAGATAGAGTGCTTATCTTGTTAGGTCATTTACCTTTTTAAATGCATGAAGTGATGGATTACTTAATCTATCTGTTTTTAACAGGGACTGCCAGGACCACTTGGCCCTCCAGGACCTCCTGGCCCGAGTGGTGAAAAGGTATGCAGACCTGATGTACCAGAGATTCTTAACTATACCATATTAAAACCTATTAGGATCAAATATATGCTTTTTACAGGGAGAACCTGGCCCTAAAGGACCACCTGGGCCACATGGATCAAGAGCAATGCCGGTATGTCAACTTTTTGGATTTAAATATTATAATTAATGCTCCTGTTGAATAAATTACAAACACATACTTCATAGTAAATATTGTATCTATATTTTAGGGATCTCGTGGTGAGCCCGGGCCTACAGGTCCGGTAGGATTTCCTGGACCACCTGTAAGTTGATCTAAAAGCATATCTTTTAATGGTAAAATCATACTCTGGAGCCCAGCCAGTAATGATTCCACACAGCACATGAATGAGTAATCAAAGAGTCAGTAAAATGATCAGACTAGGCAGTAAATAATCACATTTATGGTTTTCTTTTCAATATTCAGGGTCCTGACGGCCAGCCTGGAGTGAAAGGAGAACCAGGTGAACCAGGACAAAAAGGAGATGCTGGATCTCCTGGACATCAGGGGTTGTCCGGACCTCCAGGCCCTATGGTAGGTTAAAAAAAAAAAACTGAACAAAATATATAGATATGTACTAAAGGCCCAATAGTCTTCTCTGAATATGACCATGCTTAAATTTGTGTTTATAGGGTCCAGTTGGTGTGGCTGGACCAAAGGGTGGTAGAGGGACACAAGGAGCTCCTGTAAGTGTACATATGTATGAAATAGAAATCATATGTTCTTAGGCCCATCCTTCCATAGAGAATGAATGTCACTAATGAAAGACTTTCATCATTTGCTTTTGTGCTACAAATGTCTGACAATTGTATTAAATTTTCCAGGGACCAACCGGTTTTCCTGGATCTCCTGGAAAAGTTGGCCCACCAGGTCCAACTGTGAGTATGCCAGTAATATAGAGTTAAAAAAGGAAATATTGTTTGATTAAAATACAAATAATGCATAAGTGCTGAGTGAATCTTTCTGTCGTTTAGGGTTCTCTAGGTCAACCTGGTCCTATTGGTCCTCCTGGAAAAGAGGGTCCAGCTGGACTTCGTGGAGATCATGGACCACCAGGACGCCAAGGAGAAAGAGGCCAACCTGGGCCTGCTGGAAGTCCTGGAGACAAGGGAGACTCTGGAGAGGATGGACCCACTGTGAGTCTCTGATAAACATTATGATCACTAAATGTTAAGGACTAATCGTAGATAGTAGTACTAAGTCGGCAGCATAAAAAGTGGTAGTGATAGCTCAGTGGTTAAGATGTTGGACTAGTGATCGGAAGGTTGCGAGTTCAAATCCCAGCACTACCAATCTATTGCTGGTGGGCCCTTGAGCAAGGCCCTTGCCCTTATCTTTAATTGCTCAGTTGTATAAATGAAA
Organism: Parauchenoglanis ngamensis; assembly: GCA_030014255.1. Classification (NCBI taxonomy): domain Eukaryota; kingdom Metazoa; phylum Chordata; class Actinopteri; order Siluriformes; family Auchenoglanididae; genus Parauchenoglanis; species Parauchenoglanis ngamensis. Next base: position 23,893,860 of record JAQMYM010000035.1, read on the forward strand.
TATATGTAAGTCGCTCTGGATAAGGGCGTCTGCCAAATGACTAAAATGTAAAAATATGTAGCTTATACTACTCTACTAGACTGTATTAGCTCCAGTAGAATTTTGGTTAAATATCAAGTAAGAAAAAAAGACAAACATACCACAAAATCTTCTGTTTAGGGTCCTGATGGTCCACCAGGTCCTGCTGGAACAACAGGACAAAGAGGAATTGTTGGTCTTCCTGGACAGAGAGGAGAGCGTGGAATGTTAGGGTTACCTGGGCCAGCTGTAAGTATCCCTCACATGTTGAAGAACAGCAGTACATATGTAAATGTGTGACTTTTCATGCTTAAAATAAATATGCTGCTATGCATGATGCTGAAAATATTTTAAAATATTACAAACCATTAAGCTTAGTGCAAGTGAAAGCAAGATCCCTTTGTGTGTCCCTGGTACATTGCATTATATTTCTAACGTAAGATGCTGAAAAAGAAATCCTACAAGTCAGACTAAATTTAATTGCATATTAAACAAAATGCACTTATCAGACACTCGATATTTTCTCATGCCCCTGGGGTGTACATTCTATTTCTATGAAGAATGTAATACATGTATAGTCATAAAAATATTTATTAGAAGGAAAAAAATCTTTTTATTGAAATTGTTCAAAACATTTATAAAAATGAAATTAAGAACATTCATGAAATTTCAAATGAAAGTGATTTGGTTTAATACTTTAATTATATTTAATAGTTCACATTATGTATTTCGGTAATTTATTTGACTTCAATTAAGCAAGTATCAAGTATTAACAAAAATCATTAAAAGTAACAAGGGACTTTTATTTGTTTGGTTATTTTGGTTTTTTTGTTTTAGATAACATTGGTATTGCCCATAGGTTTAATTTTTGAACTGCCATTCAAATGTACTTAATGGGAAGAACATTTTGGGTGAGCATAGCCATATATCTTTTTTGTTGATGGTTAATTTTGTTAATTTATACAACTGAAATTAAACGGCATCACCTTTGAATATCTTGCATCTTCTCTATGATGAAACAAAAAAAAATGTATTTAAGCATATTTAAGTGTTATGACCAAATAAAATTTCTTATGCTCTAATAATCTAAGAGGTAATGACCTGTTTTTAGAAGTTTTAGAATCTAGATTACAAGATTACAGGGAATTGGATCTCACACCCTTGCTGGCCTCATTTGCATATTTTATTGTATGTATCTTTTGAAGGGTCCTCCAGGTAAACCAGGAACTTCGGGATCTCCAGGAGACAAAGGACCTTCTGGGCCAGTTGGACAACCGGGCGCTAACGGACCTCGAGGTGATCCGGGCCCCGATGTAAGTTTTATCCTTATTTTCACAGGCGTAAAATGCTAATATGGATAATACTATCGGAAAACCTTATTATGCTAGTGGCAAACAATATCTCATTTGTGTGATTCAAACAAATCAGCAAAATCAGCATTTTTGAGCAGTCTTAAAATTAGAAGAATTGTTGGAAAAACAGACTATTCTGATTGTACTGCTGAAAAAGTTACCTATTATTCTAAAGTGTTATGAGTAATGCTTCCTATTTTGGTATAAAAAATAAAGATAATATTATCATATATGGAAAAAGTGTAGTTAAATTCTAAGACATTTTCTAAATGACAATCGAATATTTTACACCATGTAACTTCTAATACAGCTTCGGCTAGTTCCACTATTTAACATAATGTTCTCCAGGTGGAACAACATCTAATCAGGTGACCTCTAAAAAGCCACAATTTCAAAACCTTGACCAATGCAAGATGAAGGCGACACTTTCCTATAGGTGCTATAAGGCCTCAAATGAGGCCACTGAGGATAAACATGAACAAGGGTCCCTGAAATTTTGCAAGGTAGCTTGATGTAATAGTCCTTACAGACTGTGGAAATACAGTCATGGTCTCAGAGTACAAATGACCATACAATATTTGGTCAACTTCTCCAAACCTAGAACACATAGAGCATCTTTAAGATTTGTTGGAGAGCATCATGAAGACATGACCACTGCTCACCTGCATTTCTTTTTTTCATCATATTGTTCAGATAGGCAAATTCAATAAAAAATTAGGGATGGTCTTATTGTGAGTTTGTTAGCTGGCTTGGTCTTGTTTCAAGTAATTTAAACCATAAACGATGTACTGATAAATGATTTCTGTCAAAGATATAACCAAATGTTGACCTAAAAGAAAATGTCATGGATTTTATCCTTGGTGGAATTAACAAGGTAGTAATGAGATAGAGGAAAAGAAAAGAACATGAACATTGTCCATTTGATTAATAGGGACCTGCTGGAGGTGATGGTCCACCAGGAAGAGAAGGTGTCCATGGTGAAAGGGTAAGATCTGAGAGCTTTGCTAAGAACATTCAATTCTGTAACAGATATATAGTGTATGATGATTTTTAGTCAATCACATAGAACTGGATCTTTTCATTTGGATATTCAAGCCTTTATACAGAACTATGACTGTTTCTCTAGGGTGACCGTGGTGATGCAGGACCAGAGGGACTGTCTGGGACAAGGGGAGCTCCTGGTCCTCCTGGCCCTGTTGGTGCTACTGGAGGCCCTGGAAAGAGAGGGGATGCGGTATGCGGTATCTTTTCTTTACAGTATGCAAAAAAAGTTCTGTGTTACTACCAGGAGTGTGCTATATATTCTGCATGCAAACTCTTTATATTTATGCAAACTTCCTCAACAGGGTTCAAGAGGACCTGCTGGACCTCCAGGTCCAGGTGGAAAGAGAGGACTGCCGGTAAGTCATTTTTGTTATCTTAAAAAATCTTCTAGTTTAATAAATCTAGATTAAAAAAAAACTTCTAGATTGCTACTTCAAATTCCGATGATGCCGGAGTCATCTGTGGCCTGGTGCTGAAGAGAGCAAAATTGGCCTGTGCTCTCAGGGAGAGAGGAGTGGCATATTCTCTCTCCCCTGTCAATTACAGCAACACCAGCCAATCATGGGCATCTGTGAGCTCAGAATGGAAGTGATCATATTTGCTGCATTGTATCTTTTGTTTCTTTTGTTTCTTTTTTTTAATGAAGAACTGCAAAGCATTAAATTGACCTTTTCTTTTGACAGGGACCTCAAGGACCAAGAGGAGATAAAGGAGAGTTGGGTGATCATGGAGATAGAGGACAGAAAGGACATAGAGGATACACAGGTCTTCAGGGGCTTCCTGGATCACCTGTAATTATTTACATTATTATTTACATTACCACCATGCCTCAGGCCAAAACTGAGTATTAATCAGAATATAAATGTATAATTATAAAGTCTGTTAAATGTGATCTCTGTGGAAAACTAAAACTAATACTCTCTATATTCAGGGTACCACTGGTGACCAAGGACTATCTGGAATTGTCGGGCCAAGCGGTCAACGAGTAAGTGCCTTTTCCCTTTTTGCTAACTGACTTTCAATTTTACAGGTTGATTAAGCTGATAAATGCTGAATGAATGGTTTGCATGTAATGATGTATTCACTATTTCAATGGAATACATTGTAGGGACCTCCTGGACCAATAGGACCACCAGGTAAAGAAGGTTACATTGGACAGCCTGGACCAATGGGACCACCTGGATCAAGAGGAATTAGTGGAGATATTGGACCCGTGGTATGTACATCACATTTCACTGTATTTCAAACGACCCTTTATAATAGCAAAATATTTAGATTTGCTTTCAGCGGTAAATTGTCAAGCACTTATGAGTCTAGGAGGGTTCTTGTTCTAGATGTGACTCACAGAAATATGACCTTTTAAAATTGTGTTAACATTACAAGCACCAACAGTGACTACTAACGAACATAATTTCCATCAGGATTGAGAGAAAACCAATTGAAAGAATGAATGGAACTTTGCAAATTCAAAGCATAATTACATGGAGATTTGTCACAATATTGTACACACACATTCCAATATTACTGTATATCAGTTTCTTATAGAATTATTATGCTTAGTCAATTATTATTTTTACCTTTCAGGGACCTCCTGGAGAGCCAGGTCCCGCAGGTCCACCTGGATCCCCTGGACCACCAATTGCTGCCATAGAGGATATGTTTGGAGGCCCTCAGGATTATGATGCTGGTCCTCCTCCTCCCGAATTCCCAGAAGATGAAGCTTTGCCCAAATCTAATTCAACAGACATGCTCCAAGCTGACCCTGGAGTCCAGGCCACCCTTAAGGCTCTCAGCAGCCAAATTGAGAGCATGCGCAGCCCTGATGGTAGCAAGAAACACCCTGCTCGCACTTGTGAGGACCTTAAGCAGTGCTATCCACTGAAAAAGAGTGGTAAGTCAACCACAGGGCCAGTCACTGTACTGCCAAACTGTTGAAAGATTAAAGGACTCATGGTGCAAGTTCCCATTTCTATTTTTGTAAGACCAGTATTTCTAGTATAAATTTCCACTGAGTATTATAGTATATAGCTACTAAAAATATATAATATTACATATTATATATCTACTATATGCATTATTATTTTAAAAAATGCCCTACTTTGTGATGTTCAGGTGAATACTGGGTGGATCCAAACCAAGGAAGCTCAGAGGATTCCATTAAGGTATACTGTAATATGGAGACTGGAGAAACATGCATCTCAGCTGAACCTTCCAGCATACCTCGCAAATCATGGTGGAGTACTCCAGGAAACAAACCAGTGTGGTTTGGAACCATGAATGGTGGAACTTATGTGAGAACACTTTTATAGATAACAGTTTACTCTTCGTGAATAAACTCTAGTTTAAGGCTCCAGATATGAAGATGTTACAGACTTAAATAACAATTTTGACAAGATAATTTTCAGATTTGTGAATAAGTTGCATCTTTAATAAACTGTAGTTAATATTTGCAGCAGGCTTAAGCTCCGCCCACTTGACATAATCACGTCATGTCATATTTAACTGACAAGCTTGATTTCTGATTTATATATATATATATATATATATATATATAAATTATATTTTATACGTACATACATACATACATATAATTGTTAATTATATTAACATTATATATTATATATTGTTAATTAATTGTTAATAATTTTTAGAGTAAAAATAAATCAATTCTTATGTTATGAATAGACTAATTTTTGGTTTTATTAGATATGCAAGTTTATGCATATATAAATTGAGACCTTACATTTGCATATAAAAGTTTTCTTTAAAAAGGTCCAATGCAAAAAAATAATAAAAAATAGCAAGAATTTCAGCAATCAACTGGCAAAGACTGATTATAATTTTTTTAAATACCTATTAATCTGTAGTGTCTTTCCTTAATTAAAAAGACCAGTGTTTTAGATTGTAAATGGCCGCTAATAGGCAGTAAATTAAACAAGCATTACTGGCTAGATTAAACTGTGAAGGCAAAATGATGGAATGGCATCATATTTCCTCAAACTACTATCTGATAATCCTTTGTTTCTCTTTAGTTCACTTATGGAAACAAAGACCAGTCAGCTAACTCGGTCACCGTCCAGATGACTTTCATTCGGCTGCTTTCCAAGGAAGCCTCGCAGACCATCACATACCACTGCAAGAACACTGTGGGTTACAAAGATGAAGCAACTGGCAACCTGAAGAAAGCAGTCATTCTCAAGGCGGCAAATGACTTAGAGCTCAAAGCTGAGGGAAATAATCGTTTCAGATACACTGTGCTGGAGGACAGCTGCTCTGTAAGTTTATTTATTTATTTATTTTTATGGGACCAAATGAAAGCAGCGGTTTTCAGACACAATGACATCTCATCATTACGAGCATAGAGTGTATATTCAGATTTGAGTAAAGTACGAGTAGTGAGGAATTACCATCAGAATTACGTATATCGGTATTGGTCTTATGTGCTACAGTTGCATGCAGATGTCTCAGAAATTTACTACTCCAGTCTTGAATGGAAGTCAAATTTGAATGATTCAATAACGAGCAGTATTAAGTCCCGTTCCACTGTCTGACCATTTGCTGTAAAAACAGTTGACAATTCAATTTTGTCCCATTTTTTTTGTATAGTGCTATTAACAATAGGCATTGTCATAAAGAAGCTTTACAGAAAACTGGGTGTAGATTTAGAGGACCTTAACAGGAAACAGACACAAATTCATATTGAAGCCCTGAACTGCAAAAAGTTCAGGGGGAAAAGTTTGAGAGCTATTCTCTTATTTTTAACTCAATATCTCAGGTTCTTTTTTTTTTCAACTTTGTTATTTCAAGTTGTTATATCAATTTGTCACATAAAACATAAACTGACAGATTTTAAAAAAATAGTAGTTATAACCTCCATTTTGACTGTTTAAACTTGACATACCTTACCTGAACACATTTAAGTGACTTAACAATTATTAAATATACACTTTATTTATGAATTCCACCAAAGCAAGGCCTGGTTTCCTATCTGTGAAACAGCATGTGGAATTAGAACAATGAGGTAATATTCAATACACTAGTCTTATTGACAGATTGCAGATTGGGGGTGATAAAATTTTAAGTTGTATAGTAAAATGACGAGATTACTCAAAATAAGTTAAATGATGACAATTTTTTTTTTTTTTTAAATAATGCGTTATTAATTTAAAAATAACAACGTAGCACTGCCCCACAACCTCCAGTTCAGGGCTTCTGTATCTGGGTGACATGAGATTCTGAATTTTGAGTGTCATCAAATATATCAGTGCGAGAAACGCACTTCCCTTTTTCTATACTTCAGCAATACCTGAAGCAGCATTTCAAACACTTCCTTAGATCCCCACATTCTCTCTAAAATGTACATAGTACCTATTGTGAGCTGTAAATTAAGTGCAAGAAATATCTTGTGAAATGTTGCCATTTGGCCTGCTTTTCCATTATAATTAGGATCAGGTTTATATTCCTGTAATATAAAAATGGTATTTAATAGGCTAGGAGACAAAAAATTTGAGTTGATTCCAGATTTCTATACATGGAAAAATTTGCAAAGATGGGAAAATAATACGATTATGAGGTGTATGACTGTTTATGATGGTTAACTTCAAAATATTCTGAATATATTGGATGATGATTAGATATCTGAATCTGTGGCATTTGCACATTTGCTCAAATACAGCATTGCTCTAAACTTTTATGCATCTAGGTGGAGGCATTGTGTTTTCGTGTATGTCCACGTGAGACATCATTATTGTGATATCTCAAGAACGAGTGGCTGAATGTTTGTAAGATTTATATGGAATTATCATTGTGATCAGCAGATGAATTGATTAGATTTTGGAATTGATTCAATTGATTCAGGGTCAAGGCTTCCTTCCTGTTTGAGGTTTATTTTAAGAATACGTGAGGTGTATAATTTAGCAAAAAGAAAGACTTGTCTTGTTGACAGTATTGGCGTTTAGTTCTACTTGTTTTGTCTCTTGTTTTCATGCTACATTATATTCTACCCATCTATTCATCCATCCATCCTTCTCAGCAAGTGTCTGTTTTAAAGGTGATGGTCTAGACACTACATGAAAAGTCATTTGCTGCCAAAACCTCTACAAACAAACAAAAACAAACAAACAAATGATGTAACTCTGAATTTCAGGCCATAGGGATTTATAAACTGAATTCGCCAAAATGTATGAGGAATATTAAGCACTTAGAGTCAGCAATGTGTCACACTGATTAAGTGCTCTTTCTCTTTCTTTCTCTCTTTCACAGCAAGCAAAAAGTAACTGGGGAAAGACTGTTTTTGAGTACAGGACACAGAAAACGGCAAGGTTACCTATCATGGATATTGCCATTGTGGACGTTGGTCGCCTGGATCAGGAGTTTGGCATCGATATTGGGCCCGTTTGTTTTTTGTAAAAAATAATTAAAAAAAACAAATAAAAATTAGAGCAAAGATGCATTGAAGAGAATCCTGAGACTCTTGAACTGACTGCTGAGAAGCTCAGCCTTGTACATAATGTACTGTGGACTGTTCCGGCCCTGTAGCAGGATATTTATTGTTCCTTTCCAATAACTGGCCCTTATTAGTAAGTTTTTAATTAAACTTTTAAAACCAGAAATTGCATTTCTTTGGCTCTTGACTGAGATAGATTAGTGAACTCCAGTCCATCAACTGCTGTTTGAGACTGTGACATCCATTCCAGCAATTTGAAAGGCTAGACCATTTTAGAAATGAAACACATTTCAATATTTTTGTGATTTTTTTTTTCTACTTTTGTTTTTAAACAAATCACATGGTGCTATAGAGGAAAACTTGTGTTTTGGTGAAATGCTTTATGGCATTACGAATGGTTTCTCCTGAAAACTGTTCCTAAATCTGATATCTCTATTCTGTTACATTTCCATTGTATGACGTTTGAATGCAATTGACCATTAAATACTGAATACATCGAGTCATTAGCGTAAGCTACCTCGTCTTTACAAACTGGGACAAGTCAGTGGTGCGATGTAATGTCACAACACTTCTCCCAGGAAAATAAAAAAGGTACAGAGCAGGGTGAGGGGGTGCAAATAAAATCTTTTAACACTGACAAACTCAGCGTCTCATTAAAAACGTGATTTTTTTTTTATCATCATGTTTATTATCATGAATCTCAGTTAAAGTTTCATGGGTTGTTCTTGTGCCATATTTTATGTTCTGGGTTTTAACCACACTGGATTCATTGGGGATCCACTACTGCAGAACTTGAGCATGTTTTGTAAATACAATAAAAAAGATAATATAGAATAACCCATGCTAATCTAATCACTAAGTAGCCATAATTTCTAAAGCATGTTCCACATTAACAGCTTTGCACTTTCCTTTTTTCTTTAAAAACGTCTCTAAAAAATGTTGCATAGAGTGTCATCGAAAAATGACTATAAAATTATTTGGCTGACATAAAAAAAATAAACAAATATATAAATATAAATATATTTTTTTCCTTCATGTATATTGCTTTGCTAATTAAACATATGCTTGGTAAGGCCAACTTTCCTTTTTGTTGTTAAGATTTTTTTTCATATACATTCAAGGTTGTTTCTATTATTCCTATTCATTTCTCTCTTTTTTTGATGCATGAAATATTTTTAGCACAATAAACTGAATTGTACATTCATATGATTGATGCATTTGGTACATATTTGAGAACTATGGTGCATCATCTCATTTCTGAGATTTCTTTAAGTTGCTTTGAAATACTGCTGGTAAAAGATTGAAATTCATCCTTCAGCTGACATCAGAGATCAGTAATCAAAATGTTCTTGCTTATAAACACTCAAAATTCCTAATGTACTTCTAAAATATATTATCCAACAATGTCTTTGTTTTGTACTGTGTAAAATCTGAACTATTTTAATGAAATATCAGTGTTGACTATTTTGTGAATACTATTTTAACTCTGGTGTTATTTAATATATGTTTTGTATACACTTATAATGAATAAATGATGGAGGGGTATGTCCACAAAGCAGCTCTACACAGAAAGAATTTCTTTAAAAACAAAAATAATAATAAAAGAAAAAGTGTCTCACCGAGATCATTCCAGTGGGACGGCTCCAGCTCGTTTCATCCATGCCGTCGCTGAGGAAGATGAGGTTTACTGGCACAAGGAAGAATTCACCGGATGCACAACTACTGCTCGATTTCCATCATAAAGAAAAAGAACTCAACAAACTCATTACATTTCATTTTTTTTAAAGAATCACTTCACAAATTTGAAAGACGGACTGACGCAAACGAGTTCAAAGATTTAATAAAATGCTGTGATGATTGCAAGAACGTCGAAACTCAGGATTATTGTGCAACTTTGTGAAGTATTTTTGCAATGTCACATCAAAATAAACCCTTCAACATACCTCTGGATAAAGATCTGCTGTCTGATAAACTGCCTCATGAACTGTGGTGTGGATGGTCAGATAACAAAATATTCAAAAACAGAGTTCACATATTACTGTCTTTAATGACTTTAGCTACAACAGCAAAGGCTAAAATATTGCATACAAAGTAAAAAATACAATTAAAACAAAACAAAAAGAAAGAAAACAGGTCAATATATATATGGACACAATGCTTCGTACCCCCCCCTCCCCCCAAAGTGCTTCCTGGTGCAAGAATATACTAAAATAGACAATAATACCAAATTAAAATGCAGTACAAGTCAAGTACACATTAGTACACAAACAATCCAGCTACAGAGGTATAAAATCCATCAAAAATATTAATGTCCAGTTAGGAAAATATTACAATGACTCTGATGAGAGTAAGAAGGGAAAAAACATAATGACATGTAATCTATAGTTAACAAAGGGTAAGATTGATATTCCAGTATTTGTACGTGTATTAACTAAAATAATGCTGCATGCTGTCATGAAGTGGACTTTTGTCTGGTGTGAGAACAAATTAAAAATGAGATCAACATCTGTATGAACATGGTGACAGAATGTAGTATGTCTTATGAACCCTTCATCTCAAGTTGTACCATCGATTTTATTATCTACATCTATCAGTACCTGTGCGTGCACACCTACGCCCCCCTCCCCTCCCCTCCCCTCCCACACACATTCATCCATGACCAAACTTCATGACCTTGCTACACAGTTCATACAAAAATAGTGATCTGCCATTCTGCTTTTATATATACTTTCTTCTGTAAACCAAATACCAAATGCAAATACTGTACATACAAATCTCATGGTGAAAACACTGACGACTTGACTGTATACCCCATATTTTGGCACTTTAATACAAATGGGTGGACAGTTAAGTAATAAAGAAATGTCTTCTTGGCATCAGCAGCGACCGTCAAGTGGATCAAGGGAAAAAACAGTTCCCTCTACTGTTAGTCCCATTTTGAACCCCTCCTGAAGAGGAAAAAAAAGACAATGCAGTGAGTATGATGACACAGTCAGTCACAGCTACACAAATATAATGGAACTTTTTTTTATCTAAATGATGGTATGTGACAAAATATGAACAAAACATTTAATTTACTTAAACGTTGTTTAACATAGAAGTGACTAAATCTTTGAAATCATATGGATTTCACTTTGAACGATATTGATTATAAACTGAGTTTCCTTTTTTTTTAACTACTACATAGATTTATCTAACCAAATCACAATTCTGTGTATTAGCACATATTTTTGAAAAGTGGTTTACTGGTATTAAAATTCAATATTAGGTGTTTACCACCTACAAATGGTTTTCTGGACATTAGAGTACAACATTATAATTCCAAACAGGATAATTCTAGATTACATTTATGCCACAGTGTGCATGATTCTTGAATCTGATTGGTCAGAAGGCATTAATTTTCTATAACAGCAGCTCTAACAGTAGTGCAAACAGTAGCACAAATCAGAGGTTTATATTAATGCGGTCATTCTAATACATTATCGTTCTAAAGTAATAAATCATTTACAGTGTGAATAGAGGATGCTCCATATAATCTAAAGCTGACATTAAGAAATGTGTGCACTCATTGATATAGTCACAGATTTTCACAAAGTAAATATTTATTTAACATTCATGAAGTCACCAGTGTCAGTGCTTTGTAACTGTCAAATGTAAAACTCCAAATTTATGTTTTCTGTAACAGGAAAGTCTTCAGGACAGAGGGCTGTGCACTTTGTGGTTCCTCTGTTACACTATAAGCTTTTTTATGTCTTATTATATTCAAAAAAGAAAAAAAAAAAGGGTCTGGTGAAGGAACGACAGTTTATAGCTGCTATAACACAATCGAGAACAGGAACTAACTTGTTTCACAGATGTTCCACCACATTAAACTATAAATGAATCAAAATTGCCATTTAATTCTTTAATAAATTAAAAAACAAAATGCAATCATTGGCAAATTACTCAGTATTATAAAAAATGATTACTATATATATATATATATATATATATATATATATTATGGCAAGACGTTTAGGAAATAATACATATATGTTATGACTGAAAAGTCTGAATATATAGAATGAAGTCCGAATATATGGAATGAAACTTGAATATATGGAATGAAAGCCTGAATATATGGAATGAAGTCTGAATATATGGAATGAAGTCTGAATATATCAAATGTCTATGAGTGAGCCAGCATAAAATCTAGTAGTAGCAATACTAAGCAACGGCGACATTACTGCTAACCGTAATGAACACTACGAAGCTGCTCAGGAGACGAAAAGAAAAAATATCGTGACCACGTTTTATTATTCCGTGCCCACGATATATACGTTCCCTCATTTAATTTTAATCGTGGCCACGTTTTAATAAATTGTTCCCTCGTTTTAGTTCCATCATGACCACATTTTAATATGTTCCCTTGCCATGTCCTGAGCAGGGCTCTGTACAGTCCCGCTCCACAGTTTATTCACTGTTTCACGTGGAAGGCCGGTGTGATGCAGTAAACGCTGCTTTCGCATCTTTTCCACTTTCAGTGAATGACAGGCATGCAGTCACTTATGAACATTTTCACAAAACATGTTGGTTAATTAGAGATCAGTCTCAAGTCATGGGGAAGTCTAGTGTCGATATAAGAAAAAGCAGAAGAAAATAAACGAATGAACATAGGCTATTACCAAAGTTTTTAGACTGACACATTCTTGCATCAGTACGGAATTATACTGGCCTGAAACAACATGGCGCTGCAACAACAAGGGTGCGAGTGCTTCGATGACGTCAGGTTTCATTCCATATATTCAAACTTTCATTCCATATATTCAGGTTTCATTTCATATATTCAGACTTTTCAGTCATTATATACATGTATTATTTCCTAAATGGCTTGCCATAATATATATATATATAGCTTACATGTAGTCATCATGACAATATCGGCTTTCAATTTCTTTGATCTGAGGAAGAACGACTGTACAGTATGCATGTTTAGTAGTTAACAGACAAGACTTTTGTGCACAGGTTTTAATTTATTTTGCATTTTCCGAAGTCAACACAGGGTCATAACTATACTTACAGGGTCAAACATATACATACAGCATACCTAATATATGGTTAAATGTCCCTCATGTTTCACCATGACTAGACGCTTTTGGTAGGCATCAACAAGCTTCTGGCAGAATTCTGGTTGTATATTTGACCGTTCTTCTTGGCAGAGTTCAATAAATTAAAGTTCAATTAAATTTGTAAGTTTTCTGGCATGGCCCCAACTTTTAAGATGTGTACACATATTTTCGATAGGGTTGAGGTCAGTTTTAAGCTTAAGTTGTTTTAACCTTAATGTTAGACTGCTTAATCCATTCCACAATCAGCTTTGATATGCATTTGGTTTGGGGGTCATTGTCCTGTTACTTGGACCCAACTGTGTCCAAGTTTTAACAGTCTAGCTGATGGTTATGCTGAAGAATTCTAAGATTCTTCATTATTTCATCCACTTTGTGCAATGCACCAGTTCCACTGGCAGCAAAACAGATCCAGAGCATGGTGCTACCACCGCCATGCTTAACAGCTGGTACAGTGTTAAACATATGACCATAAAACTTTCCTTCAGAAGGCGTTTTCTTTGTCCATGTGGACAGCTGCAAACTTTGGTCAAACTTGAAGGTGTCAATTCTGGAGAAGGGGCTTCGGTCTTTGACGGAAGTCTCTAAGTCAAAGCAAAACTTGTTAAACTTGCTTGACTGTAGATAGTGTTCCAACAGCTTCCAGTTCATCGCAGGCCTGTGCCTTGATAGTTCCTGGGTTGTCCCTGACCATCAGAACCAGGTCTCTCTTTTTAACTGAGGGTGACAGTTTGGGTCTTCTTCTAGACCTCGGCAAAATTGCTACACCTCCAATTAACTTGTACTTGTCAAACAAACCCTTTTTATATATTGTGCACAAACAAGCTACCAGTTGTTGTCAATCATGTTTACCAAAAGTGAATTAAGAGGCCAAGGCAAGTCAAAAGACTTTTGTAACTTTCATCACCACTGAATTTATAATCTAAGTGGGTATATGTATGTGTTGATTTCAGAAAACCCAAAAGAAATTAAAACTTGTGCACCACATTCTTGTTTTTTCTTTCTATTAAAGATGTATGTTGTATATTCTTCCCCAGAAAAATGTAGTTTAAAAAATCACTTAAAGTCCATGTCATAGGTTTCCCCCTCGCATCAAGCGCAAAGTGCTGTCCACACACCTCACGGCTTGTAGCTTTTGTTTCTTGTTTATTGTTTTTTAACTTTGTTTTTGGCTTCCCTGCTTTACACTTATCTAGTTTATGCTGTTTGTAGATCCCCTGACCTTTGCCTGTTCCTTGAACTTGTGTTTGCATTATGTCTCGGATCTGTGAATAAGCCCTTTTTATTAAATGCTCTTAACCTGCTCTTGCATCCTGTCTACCTCCCTATGCAAAACAGAATGCTTCACCTAACCATGGATGCAGCAGGAAAGCTGGAACAGAACAACAGGAGCACCATTCCAACATGCTTCCTCCAATACTGGTGACAATCCCAGCTCCCTATGATGAACACCCACCAAATGGGTTCCTGCTCCAGTGCCACTTTTTTATGGAATCCTGGTGGAACCCAAGCCTCATGAGAGTGCATGGACCTGCATGGACCCTCCAGAGACTAACAGGGCAGCCTACAACAAAGAGCTCCTTACAGAATTTGACAGGGAAGCTTTCACCGAGGAGTTCCCCAAAGAGGCTGAAAGGGCAGCCTCCAATGAAGAGCTCACTCCAATGGTTGACAGGGGGCCTCAATCCCAGAACTCATGCTAGAGGCCAACAGGGCAACCTCCTCTCCAGAGACTTCAGGATCTCCTATCCTGCCTGATCCGTGGAGGGCATTGCTCTGCCTCCTGACCCTGGGGAGGATATAGTTCTTCTCTTTTCTTCACCATTGTCTGCTCTTGACATCAGCAGGAATAATGTCACTCCACCACCTGGCTTCAAAGACGATGTCATCATTCTGCCTTCTGGCTTCAGGGATGATTTCATTGTTCTGGTTCCCACCTTCAAGGATTATGTTGCCACTACTGCCTCCTGGCTTTGGGGATCACATTGTCATTCTGCCTCCTGACACTTGTGAGGGTGTCATCACTCTGCCACCTGACTCCTCCACTAAGGATGTCACGTCTTCACTTCATCCCAGTGTAGATGACTCTCTATCCCCCTGTTCCCCACAATCCTGCATTCTGTCTGCTAGATTATCTATGTATCTCTAGCTGCTCCAGGAGTAGGGCTTTCGGGAGGTGTGTGGTTAAATGGGGGAGGGGGGTTCCATCATGCATTTTTCCTTCACATGATCCACAATATGCTCTCAGTATGCCTTGCACATTGTAGATTGCTTGACCTTCGCCTGTTTCTTGACCTTGATTTTGTTTTGCATCATGTCTTTTTGATCTCTTTGTAAGCCCTTGCAATTGCATCGTGCCTACCATGTTCTGCCCTGTACCATGTTCACAATGTCCAAGATGACTGGTAGACTGCTCTGTAGAGCTGATGCTTTGGGCCTGTTCTTGTGCTGCCTTGATCCTCTGTGCTGTCCTTCAGGCCTGCTTTTTATAAATACTGGAAGCATTTCTTGATGTCAGTCACCTCCTCTATTTGCCGGTGGTGCAATCCATGGAGTAGCTTGGTCTTCCTTGATGCTTTCTCTTCCTTCATGCCATCCTCTTCTTCTGCTGCCTGAGACACTCTTTCATTAGTTCTTCCTTGGGGCCATCTACTTGATGTATTCAAGGATGTTCCTTGTTTCTTTAATATAAATCACTTGCATGTGTTTGCTATTTTACCCTTGCAGTTCGAACAAGTAGATGGGTCTGTTTTAAAATTCTGGTACATTTCGAGACAATTGCAGCATCTAGAAATTTTATACACTACATTAGGCCTATTCCACTAGCGGCCCGCGGGCCAGATGCGGCCCGATTAAAATTTCCTGCGGCCCAACATCAGACATGTCTTATTGTCATGAGAATGGACTCGCTGTGATTGGCGAGTAGCGCACGTTGCCTCCCAACGGGCACACTCATTCTCCGAGTTTTCTTCACACGGATGTCAGAAGCACATGTGAAACTACACAACCTGACCTTTCCAATGGTGCTAGTCACTAGTTTTTGTGATAAATCGTTTGCAAGATAATTAGCGTTGAATTTATATAAAAATTAATGTCACTACAGCTCTGCGTCATACATTCTTCTCTGTTTAATATCTCACGATTTCTTAATTCCCCCGTGGCAAACTGCATAGCGGCGTAGCCTAATAGACAGGAGATTCAAATGGTATTAAAACATTGTTAGTATTTTTTAAAAATTGTAAAGTCATACAGACTGTCCTGAAAAATCAAGATATAGGCTGTGTTGATGGGTCTTATAATAACTCAGATA
>JAQMYM010000035.1:23921213-23931607 GCA_030014255.1 Parauchenoglanis ngamensis
CACACGCACGCACACGCACGCACACGCACGCACACGCACGCACACGCACGCACACACGCACACACGCACACACGCACCTGTCGAGCAGCAGCTGCAGGACGCTGTGTGTGCTGGCGAAGGCTCTGTATGTGGACAGGAAGATGCTGGTGTAGGTGAGATCGTTATCGCCGAACGCCGTGAGCAGAGTCTCCACAAGCCGCTCCAGCGTCCCTGCGCGAATACTGCGGATCTTACACGTCTCTAACTGACTGACCGTGTGACCCGGGGGCAACCGATCGCCCTCCACCTGAGACACAGAGAGAGAGTTAGTCATCATTGCATTACTTATGGTGTAATTCTGCCTTTCAAAAACTAAATATGCTTTGAGGCTGATATTTCTAGAAGAGATTTTGGCTGCGACAGACTTCTATTATCTCCGTCAGCCTTGAGAAGCAGACAAAACGTCTCAGCTGTGGCGTGAGCGGAAAATTACACGCGTCCGAGTTTTCTTTTTTCATTAAACGGTTTCTCTGAACAATAAGTGCTAGTCGTGCTTTGTGTGCTTACAACAGCTTTGTGTTTTGTTTTTTCAATAGCGTGAGCTGTAGAAAAGCTGCAGTTACGCAAGTCTATAATCAGATTGAACTGTCGAAATCAGGTCTTGTGTGTTTGGGTTTCAGTATAAACAGCTGCAAAAAAAGAAAATTAGAGAAGCATTTGCTTTCTTCCAATGTTTTTCTTTCTCTTTCTTTTCTACCAGTAAAGACTCTCCAGGACCTGAGGCCCAGGTTTCATGCTCTGGAGTGTGTGTGTGTGTGTGTGTGTGCGCACGTGTGTGCGTGTGCGTGTGTGTGTGTGTTTGGTTATATTCAGCTTCCAGCTGTGAAACTAATAACTAGCTCAGACTGGCAGAAACTGAAGACTCGGGTTCTGGGGCTCATTATTCGATAAATGAGGATTAAAACAACATTAAATGCAACTATAAATGGATAAACACCACAAAGTTGGTTATTAATATATAAAAAAGTGTGAGCTGCTGTTGTATAAGTAAATACACCTCAGCATTGTTCCAGTGGTTACATTTCTATTAATTAAAGAATTACGTGTACTATTTTCATCCGATTATGGTCACGGAACGTCCGTGAAACAAGTTCTCACTTACGTTACAGCAGCTATGAGCGGTCACTCCTTCAGCAGCTTCTTTTCCCGCCTCTCTCTCTCTTGAAGAAATGTCAGCTTCACCTCTGACACTGGAGACTCCTTCCATTAACATTAAAATAAACGTCTCCTTACGGAAAACTGCACTTTATCTACGATTCCGCACGCTTTTCTTTAATCCTGTTTACGTGGCTCTTGCACTGTAAATGAGCCGTTACTATAGAAACGCTAACGTACCAGAGCGAGCACATTAACGTAGCCGTCAATATACAAAACGAATCATAAAATAGTAGGAAATGAAACCGCACAATCAGGAGCTGTGACAAAAGCTCAGGCAGTCGGAGCGGTAGGAGGATTTAATACGGCTCGCCGTGTTTACGGGATTATCTGTCTGTTATTTTAACCTTCAAATTATTTTCCGTCTCACTGACACCCCTTATAACAACACGAGCACATAATGGAGGTCTGGAGCTTTATTTATTTATCAGTGCTGCTTTACTGGATCATCAGTGCGACCTGTTTCTCACCCAAAGGACAGAAACAGTTTTACAGTTGTTGTCTGTCAAAGAGAGAGAGAGAGAGAGAGAGAGAGACAGGGACAGAGAGAGAGAGAGCGCGAGGGAGAGGTAGAGGGAGAGAGAGAGACACAGAGAGAGAGAGAGCGAGGGAGAGGTAGAGGGAGAGAGAGAGACACAGAGAGAGAGAGAGAGAGAGAGAGAGACACAGAGAGAGGGAGAGAGAGAGAGAGAGAGAGAGAGAGAGAGAGAGAGACAGAGACAAAAGGGGGTGGAGAGAGAGAGAAAAAGAGAGAAAGAGAGGGAGAGAGGGAGGGGGAGCAAAGAGAGAGGGGGGGAGGGAGAGAGAGAGAGAGAGAGAGAGAGAGAAATTATATACAAACTGATATGAACACACACCTTTGTTTTGGGATCTAGTATCTTCACTCCATAGATTGAGATTTGTAGCTCCACTTTGGGGATCTTCTGTCCCTCTGACTTCTTGATGTGTCTTTGAAACTGCAAAAATCAAAATGTGTTTGGAATACAGCAAGAACTTCGGAATCACAGCAAAACAGTTTTTGCAGCTCGTATGTAAACTTAACGAGCTGGAAAACACGGACATTTATGTATTAATTTGATCGTTTGTTTTCTGCCCATCCATCAATATGAGCTACTACCTATCGACACATATACACTATATGGACAAAAGTATGTGCACATCACACCATCGCACCCATATTTTCAAGTAGATTGACCAAGCTACAATATACACATTTACCACATATCTGTACATGCATCCATGCATTTACAAATATTTACAAAGAGAGGGGAAAAACAAATCTTACAAATAAACAAAATCTTAGATATGTAAAAGAATCCAAAGATCGTTATTTCTTTTCCTTTTGTCCACTGTGCTTTGTCTTCTTAATTTGATAAAAGCATGTTTAAAAGTCATCTCAGAAGGGATATGGCACTGTTGAACAATCATTTTGCATTGTTTTCCACATTTTATAATTAGCAATACATATGATGAACTCGTGACATTCTTTTCATCTTAAATTTAGCACTTTTTGCCATTTCTCTGCTGAGCATGGGCAGTGTATTAAAAGGTGGTCGATAGTTTCATCTACTTACAGTTGTTCACAGGGTATTCTTTTGTCGTTACATAACAGCTCCATTTGACAATTTGCCAAACTGCTAACCTCTCTACACTTATTAGCCACATCTCATCACAAACATTCTTAAGTTACTTACTATTTATATTTTTAACACAATGGTCACTTTCGGTTAGTGTGAGATGTTTAAATATAAACATACGCCCACGTTCAAATTCATTTATTCATTTATGTATATTCTTGTTAGACAAACTGCACCAATCTAGTGTTAAGTGCTCGTATTTATCGGTAAAATCTGCATATATTAATTTACATAATGGCAGATTTTTTTTTTTCTTCCACGATTTTATTTCTCCTATCCTATCTGCTCCTCATCCATCCATTTATCTAGGTTTTCTCCATCCATCCATGATGCAGATTAATCTGAACAGCAGCATTAACAGGCCATTCGACATACATAAGGCTGCTGAGGGAACTCTGAGAACTGTGAAAACACTGAGAACAGGTGGTCCCACTGGCACCACTGTTCATTCAGATAAACAAGTTTCAGGACAGCTATTCTTGGCCGTGTCCGCACACGGTCAGTGTGACGGTGTCCTAAACAGTCATTAAGCACTCACTAACCTTGAGTTTTCGAACTGCATCTCTCACCACCTCTGTTCCTTTGGGCTGATCGACCTCTGTGTTCCCCAAAAACTAAGGACGAAAACATACGCAGGTAAACGATGTGAGATGAGAAGAACGTACAAGAGCATCAGCACAGTATGACAAAGAGGAGGTGAAAACCAGGTATTAGAGCAATGATACTGTTCTTCATAATGTTCTAACTGTAGTTCACAGAGATCGCTAATTAAATAATACACCAGACACACGGAAAATATTTACATGTTTTATATTCACTGAAAATTTCACAAAGGTAACGTCTCTATCATAGCGCAGCCCCTGAAAGCAGCCACACCAGCAGAATTGCAGATGATGTTAAACACCATCTAGACAAAATGTTGGACTGAAACACACGCCCAGCTTTCTCACTCACTCCTGGGCTTGTATCATAGTGCCTCACCTCCTGCCCATGCCGGAGTTTAGTTCAAACACTGGTGATTACAAAACTTTATGTCCCTTCCAATGTGTGTAATTTCAGCCCATTCAGCTGCCCTCTAAGCTGTCCTCCTCTGTGAAGATGAATAAATGTGATTCTACACTCCCATCTCCCGGCTTCCTTATTGCAG
This sequence comes from Parauchenoglanis ngamensis, assembly GCA_030014255.1. Taxonomy (NCBI): domain Eukaryota; kingdom Metazoa; phylum Chordata; class Actinopteri; order Siluriformes; family Auchenoglanididae; genus Parauchenoglanis; species Parauchenoglanis ngamensis. The sequence goes on from JAQMYM010000035.1 coordinate 23,925,192, forward strand.
CATGCCATAATACAGAGATCAGAACAAAGGAAATTATCTTACATAATGACCATTACTACTGCTATTAACAACTACGACAACAACAACAACCATAATAATAATAATAGTAATGTCGGAGCAGTTACAGTTCACTTGTTGGGCCACTGTGAGCTGCTGTTGTGCTCTTCAGAAAACCACTCAACCACCAGTTGCAGAAGGCAGAACACAAATCTTCCTCACCACTGAACCACAAGGCCAAGAGCTTTGCAAAAATGGCCCAGTTTCAGACATTCAGCCATAAATCATTATTTTATGAACCGTCTTTAAAGGATGGCATTAGACAAGATTAATAAAATAATAAGACATTTTAGGAAAAAAACCAAGAACATTCAACTATTTACAATTAAATGTACAACATTTACAACTGAACACAAAGTTAAAAGTAAATTAAAATAACACTAATTCTTTGACATTTTGGGAAGTAGCACCAGTTAGTTCCTGAGGTTTAAGTCAAGTCAAATCTATTTCTAGAGCACATTTAACAAGAGCTGCCCCGACATGCTGTACAGTGAAACAATAATAAGAGCAACATAAAACCATAAAAGATAAAATAGACTATATTTATACAGTAACAAAAAACGTTAAGCGCCCAGAAGGAATGGTCGGATTTGGATATAATTCGGTACACGTGCAGACCAGCGATGGGTATGTAAATGATTCGATTTGCAAGGAGCTGGCATGTCTAGTCACCAGATGCATTAAACAGCATTACCATAACTTGCTGGAGTTTGATGGGAGATGCATTGTGGGTTTGCTTGAGTCTGGGTGGTCGTATCGTGCAAATTCCCGGCACATGAGGGCACGTGAGGGCACCCACACACGTCATGGAGGTTCCGATTACCCAAGACAGACCACACCCAGGGATGATCATTGTATTGTGTGGCAAGCATTACAGAACCCCATGATATCTTTCCCTGCAATCTGAAAACAGGTATTGGACTCTCTACAACACGCCGTGTCATCCCACGCCGTGTCTCAATGACTGGCATCAGCCAGACTATGGGTTCACCGTCCCATGTGTAGGCTGCTGTTAACAACAGCGCAGAGACGACTGCGTTTGGACCGGGAGGCATGGAATGATGACGAGTGGTGTCGTACATGTTCAATGATGAATCTCAGTTCTGCATTACCATGGATGACCGTTGTGTGTGTGTATGGCGGCACCGAGGGGAGAGCACCAATCCTGCCAATGTTGTAGAGAGACACACCAGCGTTACTCCTTGCATCATGGTGTGGGGCGCCATAGGGTATGACTTCAGGTCGCCGCATGTATCCAGGCCCAGGGCGGGGGCCACGGCCTACTGACATAAGACCAGCAGTGTGCCCATACTGCCAACTCTGTTGTCCATTTGATCTGATATTGTAATCATTGTGATACAGTCACATGACCCTTCACCACATGCAGGTTCATTTCATTTCCACCACTCCGTATGGGCGCTTAACTTTTGTTACGGAGTGTAAAATAAAATAGACAAATACCAACGAGATAAAATAGTAGAAAGAAAAAGTAACACAGGATAAAAAGCTAATAAAAAATATCCTTAAATAAAGACACACTTTACACCTCAATGCCAGGGTGAACTACCTCAAGTCATAATTGTACACTAAATGCCAATGAAAAAAAATGTGTTTCAACACGAGATTTACAAGTATTAATTGAAGGGGAGGACATTTTAAAGCTTAAAAACAAATAGCTTCAACACTTTTCTGGGTTTTTAATCTCTGGGTGTTATATAACACAGAGGGTAATGATTGTGAAACTGGATTTGGGACACAGTCCATCTAGCATACTCCATCTACACAGCTTTATAAAACCGAGAAATGTTTTCTGAGGTCAATTTAAACAGCCAGCCAACACGCTGATGCTCAAACAGGTGAAAGATAACACTATTTCTGGAAACAGCTGTAATTCATCTCAGCAATGTTTTGGTGCTTCGCTGAAAAATAGTCTATGTGACAAACATTAGACTAGATGCGATACAGCAGACCAATTAATGGAGTGAGTCACGTTATAATTTGTCTGCAGCCCATGTGGTCTAATGATGATGAGCATAATTAGTGCTGAGAATTGAAGGTTCAGTATGTTAAAAAAAAAGATACTGCAATGTGGCACTATACCATTATAAGACTGTCACATTAAAGCATCTAAGGTTTCTATGTAAATAGACGAACATTGGTGTTTTAGTTTTCATATAGAGGAGAACAAATTGTCATTTCACCCATCTGGTCATAACTGTGGAAGGAAGTTCTATGTACATTATAATCCAGTTTGTATTTATTTTAAAGCTATAGTCCATTGGATGTTTTATTAATTGAAGAAAGAAAAAAAACATTATTATTGTGTCAGGGATGAAAAAGCCCTTTATGTTTTTCCTAGGCTGCTGTGAGTCACAATGCAAATCTTGTAATCCTGTCTATTTACATGTCAAATGTCAGTTCAAATACATCAAACATCATCATGCCCCAAATTCAATAAATTCTCTTAGAAAGAAGTCTAAGATAATAAAGCACACACGCAAATAAAAAAACACTCACCAAAAGCGACCGGAGGTCAGAGGTTTCTTCTCTAAACTGATGTTTATACAGATTGCTAGTGTTTGTGGGCTAGTTTGTGTCTATCAGCGTCAAATATGTTTTGAGCCAGAGAAATGTTCTTCTGTGTGTAGCATGCAATGGCATGTTTCTACCAGAGGAGGCAAAATTCAACAATCTTTCATCCTTACAGCTTTATACACTGTGTGATGAATCTCAAATGCTTTTATGGCCTCAGGCATTTTGGATACTATAATTGAGATGATACCATGACAAGGCTAATAATGAAGACTCTGAGGTTCATGTTGATTGATGTATCATATCCCAGACAGCAAGAAAAATCCCACTGTAGTGTTCAAAGTGGGCATCATCTCATTCCACATCAGTGACCACTGAAAGATTGTATATCCATTCATGCACCTATCAACAAATTCTCCCACCTCCAAATATCTAATAATTGTCTGGAAACATGCATTTCAATCTCACCATAACACACTAGGTTGAAAATCTATTCTTGTTCATCCATCACCTGAGACAATGTGCCAGAACAACAATTCCAGCCTCCTGGTGAGAGAGAAGCTTGAGCAGCACAACTCCAGCTGGTACATATCCCTGTTTCTGGCTTCAATAAGACATCTGAGAGGAGCTATACTGGAGTGAAAAGACTCACATCCCCTAACAGCAGGTATAGCGGAGAAGAAAACAAAACAGACAGTTTCCTGTACAGATGTGGTGAGCAGCCAAGGAAAGAGATATTTAAAAAAAAAATCTGTTTGTTTAAAGAGCTCCAAGCATCTTGCTGAGGGAGTGTGTGTGTGTGTGTGTGTGTGTGTGTGTGTGTGTGTGTGTGTGTGTGTGTGATCGATTCATCCATTTGATTGTTTGTTTAGGTTCCTGGATGATATTTTGCCCTTTTCATCATTTTCTGGTACTTTTCCCAAATAACAAACAGATAAGGAAGGGCTTTGATTTAGCAGCGTAGCTATGCATCGATGTTACGGCAGAACAGTGCAAAACACAGCGACGAGCCTCAAAATGAAAAAAAAAATGGTAATAAACGCAGATAAGCGCCTGCTGTGATTCAGCTCTACAGCAATACTGAGACATCAAGCCAAATCTACGAGAACAACATTTCTTAATAAAAATGATTAGATGCCGTGTCTAGCTGTCTAGAGTACATGACTTAATAACTGATCGGAGCTTTGTGTAATGAGAAATGTGCTAATGAAAAACAGGCACTCAGTGGAAAATATAGCCAGCATCTAAAAGCACCAATGAAGATCAGAACTGCACATCATATTTATTTATTATTTTTGGATTTTTTTCCCCTGATTTTCTCCATAATTTTCACTCACCAGACAGCTCTCCCCATCACACAGCAGCTACCAATCAGGACAGCGGAGGCTATCATGTGCTTCCTGCGAAACACGTGAAGCCAGCCGTCCGCATCTTTTCAAACTGCTGCTCATGCAGGGGGCGCTGTAACACACTTGGAAGAGAGCGCTATCCACCCACTTATGTATGCATGAGCTTATAGATGCCCATGATTGAGTAGTGTTTCTGTATTTAACTTTGGAGAAAGAGTATGCCACCCCGCCTCCCTGTGAGCAAGGTTACGGATGAAGCTGGCATGCTCAAAGAGAATGTTTTTCTTTTGGGCCATTTGGAAGCCTAGATCATTTTTTTTTATTATTGATTGATTGATTTACTGATCGCAAAGCTTTTTACTTGTTGGGGGAAATAAATTCTACACTTTCGACGTTCAAGTTTAAAGCTAATTAAATGTATCATTAAAAAAAATGTAAAGTGTGATATGCATTAGAGAGGCTACATTAGTGCAGAAGTATTTAAGCACTTGTACTACCTTAGGGCTGGATTTAGAGTTGTGGTCCATGTGTAGTGTAATCCTCAGAATTAACTATGTGTTGTTTGGACAGTTATGTGCTGTTATTCACAATTATGACCTCATATAATATTTCACCCTGAAAAACACTCAATGACTGAGCACCATTCTAGTGGCCTTATTAAGTATATAAATATGACATTATGAGATAAATATTTTACAAAGTCTGGACGAGGGCAGAAAAAATATGCACAGCGCGTGGCAACACTTAAAACAATACATCTCTTAAAGACCACATTCATTTTTAATTATTATGAATTATTACAAGAGTTATGACCTAGACTTCAGTTTGATTTCTCATTAAAGTCTCATTAAACTAAAATAAACTCATTAAAATAAGAACTTGTGCAAGGTTTGCTGGAGAACTTGTTCGAGTTCCTCTAGCTGTTCAGGTGACACTGGTGTCTCTATGCTGTTATAATTAGAAATGTGATCTAATAGTTTACTACTCAATAACCATTAATTATTGAGTAGTTATTGCTAATCATTTTAAAAAGCGAGAAAGACATAAGGAAGACAAAATTGATATAAAAAGAGCAGGTGATCTGTTCTCTTCAGCTGTCCAGTTTGTGATCCTGTTCCCTCTGTAGAATCAGGTTCCTGTTCTTGGCTAACAGGAGAGGAACCTGATGAGTACTTCTGCAGTGGTAGCCAATTCGTTTGATCTTTTGTGCATTCTGAGATGCTTTTCTGCTCACCATGGTTGTAAAGAGTGTTTATTTGATTTACTATAGACTTCCTGAACCAGTCTGGCCATTCTTCTCAGCCCTCTCTCATCAACAAGGCGTTTTGGTCCACAGAACAGCCTGCTGCTGGACATGTAACGGTTTTTCACACCATTCTGTATAAAGTCCCGAGATTCCATGCAGAAAAAATGATGAGGATATCATCAGTTTCTGAAGTACTCAAACCAACCCATCCGGCACCAAAAATCATATCATGAAAGACCCTGAGATTACTTTTTTCCCCTGAGTTGTGATTTGATGTATTGGATTGTATCATATAATGTGTTCCTAATAAAGTGAACTGTGTGTAGATTGTCAAAAATCGGAAAAGGGCAGCCAGAAATTCAAGTACATGAACAATGCCACTCTAAACCTCTAGACATGGATACTGTATGTTTTGAACTTAAGACACCAACTCTAAATATGCCCCATAGCATCCTGAGTCTTTTTTTCCTGACTGAGTATCCTTGTTTCCAGTCTTTCCTGACCAGTGCAAGAACTCTACTTTCTTATCACGTTAATATCTGCACATTTTGATGAGATCATTCACCTTTAATATATGGTCTGATGGTAAAAAAGATAAATGAGCTGTAATAATAATGGTTAGGACAGTTCATAAAGAAGACTCATCACACCTCACTGCTTGATAAACTGTAATTTTACCCATGACAGAGAAAGTCCTTAATACATACCTTGGCATTGTAGGCTATAAAATGCTTGGCCAGGGCCTCGGGCGTATGCATCCATGATTTATCTAGAAAGAGATCGAGAATCATTAAGTGGAGGAGCTCAAAATAGGATATGATGCCAATGAAAAAGCATCTCACAATTCAGAACATAAATCAATTTCTAACACAAGGTCAGTAAGATGGACAATTTCTCGTATCTCAGTTAACGACCCCAACACCAAAATCAATAATACACAAAAGCGTTATTGCGATTATTGACAGGATGTGAGTAGATACACTCTATTGAATTCTCTACTAAAAGGAACTGTTTGGCAATGGCTAAATATGAACAAAAATATTCAGCATCGAATATAATGAGCATTTACAGGTATACACTACCGGTCAAAAGTTTGGACACCCCTATTCTTTTTCATAGTTTTTTCTTTATTTTTTTTGCTTTCTACGTTGTAATACATTACTGAATACATCAAAACTATGAAGCAACACGTATGGCATATACTGAATTATGTGGTAAACAAAAAAGTGTAA
>JAQMYM010000035.1:23938985-23949565 GCA_030014255.1 Parauchenoglanis ngamensis
TTCTCATATGTTTCTTTCATGTGTGCTGCATAGCCAACTGAAGATTTCTCTGAAACGGTACGTGATGGGTAAATTTTGGTGTGATATTCGTGATAAGCACCCAAAAATCTATAAGAAACACCTGACAGTGTTCAAGAAGCAAAAACTTCATTGTGCAGTGTAATCACTCTTTACAAGCAAGGCAAGCAAAAAAGCATCTGAAAACATCAAATCTTGAGGTGGATGAGAAGACCAGCAGAAGACCACACAGGGTTCCACTCCCGTCAGCCATGATCAGGAATCTGAGGCTATCATGGGCACAGACTCAAACAAATTGGATAGTTTTATGTATTGTGCTGCTGCCACTTGATTGTCTGATTGTATAACATCATAAATGAGTTTACAGGTGCTCCTATTAAAGTGCACATTGGGTGAATGTATATCTAAATAATGCCATGTTATTATCTGTCCTTATTCTTTTCTGTTCTGATTCTCAGACGGATATAAAAGAAGGTTGTATTAAAGCACAGGTTCACAAATCTTCAGAGCAAATGACATTATGGACATTAAGGGTTTTCTGTGTCCACTATTACTAAGGCCAGATTCATAATTTATGATATTATCATGTTCATTTTCTTGGCTTTTGCTCTTCCATTGGGTCAGAATCAGTCCAGGTTATCCCAGCAACCAGGGGAGGTAGATTTACTGCTGAACTCCTACGCTAGTGCAGCATGTCAGGATGGCGAAAAAGCCTAAAATAGTATGCAGATACTTAGTTTAAATGTGACTCACAGCGATGTTTCAAAATATTAGCATGCAAAATCCATTCTCATAGACTGATATTTGTAATATTAATTTGTAAAATAAATGAATAAATCAAAAGAGATCTCTAGTTTGGTAAACCCTGTATTAAAGTAATATTCCAATGTCCAAAGTAAAATTCCAATTCCCGGACATTTGTCTGGACAGATGTAAATGTTATGGTCAATTTTGCACAGGATAAGCAAATCATTTTTCAGTGACCTCAATTGGCCATTGCCTCAAAAGTTTCATGAGTACTATTTACACCTCATATATTTAAAGCAAATTTGATTGATTTGATCTTAATTACATTACATAAATTGTCCTTGATCATTACATGACCATAACATATATAGGCTATAACTTTGCAATAACGTCATACATAAACATCTATGTTTTCTTGTTCTGCATTTTAAACTTGGCCGATACTTGGTTTTGGTTCGGTTTTAGAGGGATATGTTATAAAAGAGCTCTTCTAGGAATGTCTCCATACTGAAGAAACAGCACAACACCTGTTTTCCTACACAATACTCAATACACAATGATCCTTGTATAGTAGAGGGGAAAAATGGCTTAATCTTTCCAGGTGTGGAAATGGAAAATTTGTTAAAAATACTAAAAATTACAGATTTGGGCAGGTCTAAAACCCCAGAGATACTTTGCTAACAGTTACATTACACCCCCCATGTAAAACAAATCCAATCCAAATAAGGCTTGAGCCTAATTAATAAGGTGATTAATGGAAATTTCTACCAAACATTGCTAAAGAACTACTAAAAAGTAGTGAAAAGTACAAAACCATGATCTCTTAGATAAACTCTTCAAAGTTCTATGTATGTAGAGATTAAGGTGAAGCTTTGCTCCAAAGTGACACAGCAAAACAACCATGATGAAAGAATCTTAGAAAAATTGCAATAATTGTTAGGGCTGAACCAAAACCTTTGACTGAATCAAGTACATGATCACAACTTCAAAATATTTTTGAATAGCACAAATCATTATAAACAAATGAAAGTTGTTTTAGATTGTTAATTAGAGCTTAACATGTAAAGAGGCTTGCTTCCCGGAAAGCACATGACCGCTACCTGCTAACTCTCTGTGCAGCAAAACCTCAGCAAATTCCCCGTTACTGATGCCTTAAAAACCCATCTCGAACTTTTTCTACATTCACATGTCATACACGGAAGCTTTGAACAAAATATGCCTTATCTTTGCTTTCTTTTTGCTGCCAACAGCTTCGGGTCCAATTGCATACGTTGTAACCATATGAAAATGGTATGGATCGGTTAAAATATAGATACTTTGACAAAATATCTTTAATTTCACATTACATTTTTAGATTTACGGCTTGGGATGTCACCAAATTGTCGCGGTCGTTTTTGGACTATCAATGCCATCGAAAATAAATACTCACTACTTGGTGCAGAGGATTCTGGGAAGGGTGAACTAGCCCCTTTATTGCACGACGATGTCACCCTCAGCCTTGTATTACAGTAAACACCAAATCAGCACAAAGAAATGGCATACATAATTGACTTTATACAACAGTTAGCAACCCATTGCAACTGTCTGTGTTCGCAACATAAATTTCCACTTCCTAGTTCTAAATCATTACAACAGTAGTGTTAGTGACATGGCAAACGCTACATTTCACGAATATACCTTTTGACTTAAAACATGAAAGCTCATCAGAAGAAGATGGAAAGAAAAAGGGGAAGCTGATTTTTCCAGAAACACCTCTAACGGTAAGGTCCAAATTAGCATGAACCGGCTAGCCAGCTAATCAACAAGCTATAAAGTGTGGCTTCTTCTGGATCTTTTTTCTAGCAGAGCAAAAACAATAGAACACTGGTGTCTGAAATGTCACTGGATATTAAATTCTTGTTTATAGAACTGTAGCATGAAAGCAATATCGCACTCGTAATCCTGCAGTTACATGCGCAGTCATGCTAATATACAGTACAGTCACTCAGCCTCTTGCTTGCGCTATATTATCCAATTACATTTTATTACACTATTCGCAATTAAGCATTCCATCAAAATGAGGACTGTATTAATTCTGAGTGAACAATCTGTTACTGTAAAACTGTAAATTACTGTTGTAAGCCAAGATTTATCTCACAGTTGATATTAGACAGTGTTATTATCAACTGTACTACAAATACAGAATATGCTGGGTGCTACACGTAGTGTGATCCTGGTCAAGATTTTTCTTGTTAAAAACAGGCACAAAAGCTCAAACATTTCTCAGGTCTTAGTCTACAGAATTGAACTTGAACCCATTTCCTGAAACTAATAAAAAAGTATATATTAAGAAAATACACAGTGTGTTCAAACACATTTTACTGACAATGAGTAGCAAGTAGCAAAGCATCTCTGTATGAATGTATGTGGTGCTAGCTTCACCGTACTCCAAGAAGCCTCCGAAATTTAGCACCTTAACCTGATTCAACTGACATTAATTAAATGTATCATCATAAGGCATAAGGTTGGATGATCAAGAAGGAGAGATGGTAACCAGGAACCAAGAAGCCAAAGAGGAACCCATCAGCATCCAGACTGTAAAGCGAATAATCAAAAACTTTATATATAAACAGCAATTTATTTATTTATTACTGGTTTTTGAGAATGCTCAGCCAAAATGTGTTTTCTGAATAAACAACTTAGTAAAAGTACAAAAACTGAAACGATTACATTTCAAACTTGAAAACGTGCAAAAATCCACTTAATTAGTTGTTAACACAATGCTCATAACCTCTCAATGAAACATCCATGAGCTACAACACCATGATGTTTACAAGAAGCTGAAATCCAACATCAGAACAACCAGACAATGCCTTACAGTTCATATGGAGGCCAGGAAAAGTCTAGCTTTATACTTGGTTGTGCTTGGAGACTTCTTAAGCTCCATTTGTAAGTCACTTTGGATAAAAGCTTCTGAGAAATGAATAAATAATATTGTTAGAATAGAGCTGAACAAAGAAACGATGCATAATCTTGAACAATGTATACTCAGTCAGCAGCAAAGCAGCTAAATTAATATAAATTAGCACGCAATTAAAAGAAAAAACACAAAAATACGTAGTATATACTGTATGCATGTATGTATGTATATATGTATGGGATGACCGTGGTTTCCACAAAGGGCCCAGTGTTCCAGCATAAGGTAGAGGAAAATTACAGTATACTCTGGAATATGGCTTGGAAAGAATGTTTATTACATAAACAAAAACCATTACATGTACAGAAAGGCATTAACAGAGCCAACGAGCAGATGTTTTTTTAGCCAAACGTCACTATAAGTGAATAAATGTTACACAAAGTCGAATGAAAAATGTTCTACTTAAACAGCATTTATCTAGCCTCTTAAACATTAAAACCAATAAACTGTGTTGTTTCACTCAGCATACAATACACTCACGGAAAGGTCACCATATAAAGGTCATGAAAGCCATAACAACATCAGCGCCCTCAGCGCTATTCATAAACCCACTGCATCAGCGGCATCTCTGTATTAGGAAAATTTAAAGTTGTGTTGTGTCTGCTCCTGAGACGGTACATCACGTCAGAATTATCGGCAGGACGTCGTGAATTACCTCTCGACCATTTCGCTCGACATAAAAGTGTCCATCTTGATGGATAGTAAGGGAGCTATTGCTGACCAGATCATCTCATATCAAGAAAGAGTCATTTAACAGGAGGTAAGCAGGAACGAGGCAGGAGGGAATCAAAACGAAAGAAGAAAAACGAACTTATAGAGATGTTTAGAAAACGTTAAAGAAAAGAAACGTCAAACTGCGCCGTTGAATATGTTTTATTGTTCTCATTATTACAAATGAGATGGAAAGATTTGAAGAACATAATGAAACCAAGCTGTTGGATTAAAGTAACCAAAGTGTCTGAGAAAGTTTACTTTTTTGATTGTGTTTAGACCACTCCTGTCAGTAGTGCGATATGGCAATGCAGACAAGATCAAGGTCCTGGCATTTGATTTACCGCAAACCAGCGTCCACCTCAATGCAATCCAAAATGAACATGTCAAGGAGTCAAGATAGCTTGGGTCAGTGATCCAGAAGAAGAAAGTGGCATCCACAGCCAGGATTTACCTCAGCCTTTGCCTTGCTCAAGAGGTACATGCAAAAGAAAACAAACATGTCCATCAAGGCCAAGATGCAGCTCTTCCACATGCTAATCCTGCCTGTATAGCTTTATGGAATCAAGACGTGAATGTTGCTCAAGTCAGGCATGATTATGCTTAAGGGATTTCAAATGTGACATGTGCAACAATGAACATCACCTTCGAAATAAGACTATGGTTTGAACAATAACCCGTAAGTCAGGTACAAATCCAGGTTGCAGTGCTTTGGCCACATGGGCAGGATGCACAGCAACTGGCTATCATGCAAAGTTCTGTAAAAGGTTCTTTTTTCACACAGTGGTAAATGCACAGATCAGCTCACTGCCTAAGGTCAGAGACTCAACCAATAACAAGCTAGGAATGTCATCCTTGATTACAAGCATGGAGAAATATTGTCTGAAATTCATTGGCACTGATTGAAACATATTACGAGGTTGCCCTCATCCAGACTCTAGCTAGGGACCAAGAGATGTTCTAGACTCCCATCCAGTGCCCATTCAATCCAAAACACAAATATGGCAGAATACAGTCCATCATCAGATAGTGGTGTTAGTGAAAAAAGGAAGATTTTCCGCCTAAAGCCAAATTACTGCAAAAGAAATAAAACAAAAATATGGAGGAAAAAATGGAGAAACCTCTTGACTGTGAAGGGAATTTACTGAGTTTTGCACTGAATTAGCTATTTCTCCTAACCTGGTAAAGTTAATACAAACACTATTTTTGCTCAGGGTGTCCCAAAAGTCTGGATCCAGAGGCAATTATTTATTTAAATACAGATATTACAACAAATACTCAAATTGACGGTCTTGGAATTGGACTTGTGTATATGCTGAACACAAGAACGTTGAGCATTTCTTAATGTATTACAACTGATGTTACATGCAGAAATATTACATTTTATAGAAAGAAAAATGCCCATGGATCCAGACTTTCGGGACACCTTGCAGGCTGATAAACTATATAAGCTGCACACCTCCAAAAATAAATCATTAAATAAGCTGCACACCTCCAAACTCAGTCTTTTCCTCATTTTTTTAAAATTTTTTTTTACATCATCTAGGAACGATTGCTAATTATCGTGTCAGTATTTTGGGTGTTTATAGCTGCATTTGGATAAATGACCAAGTAGGAACAGATGACGGGAAGTTAGCTAACTATTTCCCAGAAACTGGATGAACGTCAGCCTATGGAGCTTCCAGAAGGCAGAGCTTTGATGATATGGGCAGGTATGGGAGGCAGGGTCAAAGAGCAAACAAATCAATGTTTTTGCAGTTCATCTTGTTGTCCGTCATTTAAACACATTCTATAAGGAATCTTTTCAGTGATATTCTGTTTGTTTGTTTTTTGAGTTTTAGACCTGGCCATGTTTAGCCTGCACTGGCTTAGAACTTAATAAGCTAAATACAGTGTTTTAATGTACTTCATATAGAGTGCATCACTGGCAAAGTCGGAGCAAAGAGCTCACTCAGCTGCATCGCTACATAAATCTTTTATCACAAATGAAGCCAGCAATGGAGTCAGGACATATTTCTGTGCTCCTGAAGTCCTTCAGGGAGAGGCGCAGAGATACACGGTGCTGCTTGCCAAAACCTTATCTGACCAGGTACTAAAACAGAACGGAAAAACAAGGGCTTGTTTACGGCCAATCGGGCTGTCAGAGAGTGCGACGCAGAGTCAAGGACGGCGGAAACTTGACCAAGCAGGTGCGTTAATGATGCAAGAGCAGTGTGAGGTGTTGCAATAAAACCATGAGTAGACTAAAAAAGGAGGAAGAATCAACCGTGGACAATTATTCCTGATGCAATTCAGGTCAGGACACACCAGAAGGTTTGATCACTTTCAAACCTCCATATACAGGTTGTTGTTGTAGGCTTCTATTCCATGGAGTTTTCTGTACACAGACTGCTTTTTTTTTTTTTTTTCGATAAGAAGAAAGTATAATGAGCTCTTTGTGATGCCTGCAAAAATCCTCCAAAAAAAAAAAAGACAATTTTACTTCAAGGTAATATCAGGTTGCCACCTGGGTCCAGACCAGGGCCGTGCTGCCACTCACTATGATTGACAGCAGTCGTATTTGTATGTGTTTTATCACTTCCTGACTGATGACTCACCCTGACCTAGGAAAGCGTCAAACCCCCCTCTGGAATCAAATGCAACACGACCTGCCTGCCCCTTCCCACCACTCTCCAGGACAACACCAAGAGAGACACGTTGGAAAACTTTAGCGATAAAATACACAGCTGTCTGGAATGGAAATGAATCCAGTGATGGAGAGCAAGTTGCAAAACATTTTTTTAGAACAGGAAGCAATGAAGGCAGGAAAAACAAAATGCAGGCATTACTGCTTTACATCACATCTGGCAAATCAGGCATGACTCATTGTTTATCATTAGTCATCTCATGCATATTAAAAAGTCAAAGGAAAAATGTGCAAAAATGTCAGAGAAGAAGGCTATTTTAGGTAAAAGGTGGGAAAAAACCCCCAAAACTCGGAGCCTGTCTTGACAAAGCAGAAAAGCATAAATCTTTATTAGTCACCCCATGCATACTCAAAAGTCTAAGAAACATTGTGCAAACTTTGCGGTAGAAGATTTTTATTAAAACAAATCATCGAACAGAATACAGAATGAGAAAGACAGAATACAGAATGAGAAAGACAGAATACAGAAAAAGTCAAGCGAAAACTTTCACAGCAGTAAAACAGCAATTCCTTAACATGACTGTTTTCCATGCAGAAATAACTCTGCCCTTTCAATTTTCTTTTTTAAAGCCATGCGAGCTCCTTTGACCTTGTGAAAGTTGCCAGGCGGTTCAGATATAAAACAATTCCGAATATTTCTGAGTAAAAAAAAAAAAAAAAAAAAAGAGTGAGCAGAAAACTTGCAATGCATAAAATCTGCACTGTGTTTTAGTCCAGAAATCTGAGCCATATGTGAATCGACTGAGCCAGAACCGAGCAGAAAAACAAGCATGACCATGCCAACCGTGCACTAACAGTCCGAACGTCAGCAATAATCTTTCGCTTTGAAAGAATCTTGTGTCAGCTCTGGAATTTGGCTTGCTAAACATTCATAGCGAGCTGTTTACGGATGCGACTCCCTACATTCCTCACATGGACTGGGTCTGCCATCAACAATGTCCAGACCGGGTGCAGAAAGAAAAAGAAGGCAAACTTTCTTACCAACAAGTAGAAAAACAGCACTCGGTACCCTGTGCCAAGGCAAGCCAAACAACGAGGAGACTTTCATAGGAACCCGCAGAAGAATGAGAGACAGGGTGAGGCGAATTATACACTCAGAGAAAGAGAGAGAGAGAGAAAGAAAGGGAGAGAAAGAGAATGAGAGGGAAGGATAGTGGGGAGGAAGTTCCAACGGTGCTTAATAGTTTTCAGCTGTGGGCCAGATGGGGATGCGTACAGGAGTGCTGTGAGAGGGGCTGAAGTGTTTGTGAGAGTGAAAAATAAAAAGGTTTGTAGTATGTTTCTGGGTTTAAAATTTCAGGATTTGCTGAAAATGTGGAACTAGAGTGACATGAAAAAGATGAAAAAAGGAATAGCGTTGCTCAAAGCCAAAGTACAGGATCCGCAAAAACTGAGAAAAACAGCTTCTTTTGCCAAGTGTAAGCATAAAATTCCATTTAAAATTCATACAATTCTATTTGAATGCCTGATTCATTAGACGGGACTGAAGTGAATATAAAGCACATTGTAAGTTGACCTTCAGGCTGACCTTGGCAGATACTGCACTTTGGCTTTGATTGGTATCGAACAAGAAAAAAAAAAGTCTATATATTCTCTCATTTTCAACCACAAATGTAGATCCGGTCCTTGTTGTTGATCACTATCGCATGCTCTGGTAGGAAAATGCACAGAATAGGAATTAAGGGTGATGCAAAATGATACAAAAATATCATAGCATGATTCTTGTAGACAATTCTATGACACATTATGTATCACGATACATAGGCGTTCTCAAAACTGCAATCGGTAGTGACACATTAAAAAAAAAAAACTGTAATAATAAATAATCCCATAATAATGTGCTAAATTATTACTAAACAAATTTATAATTCATGTAAAGTGCTGTGCAAAAGTCTTAGGCGCATGCGAAGAAATGCTGTAAAGTAAATACGACTTCAGAAATAATGAAATTAAATCTTTCTACTTAAAAGAAAACTACTGCACTGTACAGTAAACAGCAATAAATCAAACAGAGTCAATATTTGCTCTGACGACCCTTTGCTTTTTTTTCCCCCAGGTTCACTGCGTACAGTTGTATAAGGAAATGAGCTTCGAGCTTTACTCAGCACCTTGGAGAATCAGCCACAGTTGTGGAGGTTTTTGGGCATGAGGAACTTTATCATAGTTCTTAGAACCCCCTTTTTTTGGATCACTGCATGACAGGAACGGAGAACGATCCTAGTTTTTAGAACATTATTTGGAGGGATCTTTTTAGGTCCTACTTCAGAATAGGTTCCCAGCACAACAGGAACCACAAGCGACATAAGTGTACATTGATTAGTCAAACATGAGGCGGCAATGCCATTTTTAAAAATCCGCATTATACATTAGCCATGTAAACAACAGCACTTAATGTTAGTGCTAAAAAAAAAAAAATGGAAGAACACTGACAAACGGACCAACAGTGAAATCAAATCCAGGTTTCATTGAGACTATAAGTGACAGAGAAATACAGTGTGATTTTGACGCATCTCGCTAGCATTTCCTGCAAATGTCACGCTGGCAATCTCTTCAGCGTTCCTATTAGCAGCGTAAATGCAAACAGATAAGAATCCCTTGAAGGTGTGTATTTCCCAGACGAGCTTCCGAGTGAGTAGTTCCTCTCACTGAGCCCCCAGAACTGTTGAACCAAAAACACCTTTTTACTGTCACACTTGTTTCTTTTCTTTTTTTTTTTGCATGCAAAACCCAGCCTACTTTATATTTTTCTGTCTGAAAACTGGTCTCTTATGTCATTTCTTGCCTTCTTTACTGACATACAAACGTTTTTCAAATACAAATGATTTTTTTGCTAAAGTAATGTTTCTTTTGTATTGACTCAGCCATGAAGAATTCATAAAATAAATACATATACCAAAATATCTACTGCAAAATAGGGTGACCGAGAATTCTGCAAAGTATCGTCATTTTATTTTTGTGCTTAAAAGGTAACATTTTTATTGCTTAATAAAAAAAATAACACTACAAAAGAATTAATTTAAAGACTATAAAACTATTTTTTTTAAAATGTTATCATGATGTCTCAGAAAAAGTGTACTGTGACAATTTCTCAGAGCATTGGTATTATAGCATCATATTTCCTAGGCCTAATCGGAGGTGTGCAACAAAAGAGGTTTTTAACTTTCATACACAAATGAGCAGTCTGATGTGAACCTCGTGGAACAAACAAAGAGCAGATTAGCATAAATGTACACCAATCCTTGGTAACTACCTGGCCAGGGTGGCGGTGCTTTAACTTAGGGTACTAGCTTGTTTATATACACTACCGGTCAAAAGTTTGGACACACCTTCTAATTCAATTACTTCTTTATTGTTATGACTTTAAAAGAGACTGGATAATGATGGGCTGTTGTTTCTCTTTACTTAGTCGAGCGGTTGTTGACATAAAAGGTTATTAGTGGAATTTCTTTCCTTCTTAATGCA
>JAQMYM010000035.1:23949665-23960687 GCA_030014255.1 Parauchenoglanis ngamensis
TTCAGTATATGCCATAAGTGTTGCTTCATAGTTTTGATGTATTCAGTAATGTTTTACAACGTAGAAAGCAAGAAAAACCTATGAAAAAGAGTAGGGGTGTCCAAACTTTTGACCGGTAGTGTATTGGGAAGTAAAGCCAAATAAAGTGGCAAAGAAATTTCACAGGCAGGTTAGAAATACAAATAATGTTGAGACGGTAGAGACATTTCTACAGGTGGTTTCTAGTTTTTCAAGCGGTGTCCGATTCAAAAAAGAAGGAAAGAAAGAAAGAAAGAAAATTCTAATTTAGGAAACACAGATTTCTGGTTTGAAGCTGAAGACAGATTTTTGGAGCAGTAAACGGAAACAGATACGAATTCAGATCTTTGGAGCAGTCAGCAGATACAGATAGTGATACATTGCCTTACGCCACTAGAACAGAAGAAACTCAATTCTTCCCAGATCTTCCAACGTTGCGCTTAAGCTACGGAAACATTTCAAAATTTTCTCACAACTCTGCTGAGACTCACTCAACGGGACACCAAAAAGCCTGTGGTCAGTGTGAAAAAAAGGTGGAGGGGGGAAGAGAAATCCCCCGAAACGTGGAAGAAACATGTTCCCCAACTCAATTTTCCACTGCAGCTGCAGAACAACTTGCACAAACATGAGTGGGTCAGTGGCATTCTGAGCAAAACATACTGTACGTTAAAACCTGCAACATTATCAATGTCAGTTCCAGAAAGATTCGGAAGATAAAAAAAAAAAACAGAGTGGGTATTACCAGCACTATCACGTACACACACACCACAGAAAGATCAGTTGAAGTTCACAGTTGCGTTCTGTGTACCAGCGCCTGCATGGCCCCTGAGTGGTCTGGGTGGTGGCGTGTTAGTCTTGGCATTGCAGCGATGATGCAGACTTCAGCACATTCTGCTCTCTTCAGTTTTCTCAAGTGTGGGTTTTTCTTTTCTTTTTTGCTTTCCGTCATCTCAGTCTTGTGTCAACAGCTGTGTGGAGACGGAGAGGGCGAAATCGGGGTGTTCATATGTGTGCCAAATACCATTTCTCAAGGTGCTGTGTGGTGGTAAAAACTACATATTCTACACTTAAAGCTTCTTGGTGTGAGTATTCATGTAGTCCCTGGCACCTGGACAACATTACTGAAGAATCTCTGTGCAGGGGTCGCCAAATCGTGGACTGCGGTCTGGATGTGGAATCAGAAATATTCCAGTGGACCACACCGAGCAGATCAAAGTATATTAAAACATGTCCATATTTCAGTTTAGTAAACATGACAAGTACAGATCTTCTGTTGTGGCTTAGCCAATCACATGAATTTATTAGGAGTGTATCGCTTGGATTGATACGAGGCTCTGGATTAAAAATGTCAAACAATATGTTCAACAGACTGCGTGGTAAAGTAGGCCATTCGAGTCATGAGAGGCTATAGCGGCTTAAAACAAAACACATTTCTCCTAAGCATGCTGTTTTTCACAAGCCAGTATGCTACCCCAGCATGCTACCCCAGCGCTAATAACACACATGCCTGCTCTCTCTCTCGCTCTCTCTGCTCTAAAACAGAATTTCCCAGCTGACTCAATCAGCGTTAAAGAAATGATGACAGAGATTGGGAAGTTCATATTCAAAAAGAAAGTGGCGAACACAGGATTCCCTAACTTTCAGCTACAGAGAGCTATGTGACTTTTATAGCTCACAGCAGATTGTTAAATAAAGAGCTTTGTGCTTTGTAAGTCACACCAGGATTGTGAAGCTTGCTTATGCTTTTTAAAGCCAAACTGGGCTAGTTTTGCAACAATACAGTACATCTAGAAAAGTTGTATAATTCTTTCGATACATGGAATTAGCTCAAAAGTTGTGTTCGTGCCTTATCTTTGTGTCAGTGTATTAATAAACGTTTCACGTGGTGCGTATAGGCCAAAATAGTAGACGTAATGGACACAAAATGGCTGATGCTAAAAAAAGATGATGTATTGGATTAAGAAAAAGTTGCTGAAACAGTGTAAAAGCTTTACGTATCAAAAACGAACAGAGAAACGCGTTTAACGTTCCGGGCTCAGTATTTCCTGTTTGAAAAGGATCACTAAATATATACATGACGCAGACCATACACTGTCATGACACCCAAAACAAACCACAATTCAAAAATATGTTAACTGACACACAGCAGATGTATTGGACTAAGAAAAAGTTACCAAAAACAATACGTTGTGCTAGTAGGAATCAAAACATGGTTTCAAAATTAAGAACATACTCATTGGTGACAGCTAGGCATATAGAGATATTATAATTCACACTAGCACATCTTGTTTTCGGCAACTTTTTTTTTTTTTTTTAAGACCAATACATCTGCTGTGTCTCAATTCGCATTAGTGTACTTGCATGTTATACACTGTTTATACTATGTACTTACATGCATAGTGTATGAATTTCGACAGGGTAGTGTTATCTCAAATCTAACAAAGCAAGTTGTGTACTTACCAGAAATGATGATCGCAACATTTCACCGCAATTGTCACGTGACCCACCAAAAATAGGATTTTTGTTATCATAAATGAATGTTTTTTTTTTATTTCCCTTGCTTGCATTTCACACAAGGTGGAAATTACATCGCCATCGCCATCAGCGGCATGCCCTCCTCCACATTAGGTAAAAATCAGGAGAGTGTTCACAAACGTTCATAGTTTTTTTTCTTTTTTTCATTTGATTTAGCAAACTGACAAGATGACTTGCTTAAAAAAAGAAGATGAGGTGAAAAAAAAAGAATGTTTAAAGATGAATGGACAAAGAAGCATGCATTAATTCAACGCATGTTAAATTCAAGCAGACTTGTTTCAGAGTCTGTGGCTCTAGTTAAAGGTGGTAACATAAAGTAAGCAAACATTACCACATCAAATTGCCTTAATGCATAGCCATGAACTAATGTTTACGCTTTAAAAGGAGAGTGTTATAGCTCTTGGTCATGTTAGCTGCTCATCTAAACCTTCGCAACGGGGGAATTTTAGGTAATTGGATTGTTACTAATTTTAGTTAAATACTGCTGGTGTAGAGTTTAACTCAGGAATGCCAAGAAAGCATAAATGCTGGACCACATGTAATCAGGACTATATAATCTGACCTAATCACAGGTGACTGTCCGGACTGGCTGCTGATTAAAAGGAAACATTCATCCAAAACCTTGATGAAAACAGATTGGTTATGTAACATGCAGGTAGAAAAGCAGAGCTGTCTAAAAAGCTATGTTTAAAATCTCCACAGGTTTGGGTAAAGTGGAAATGTGCCCATGCGCTTTTCGTCACAGCTCCAAGATTATAGGACAGATTAAATCCGATAACATTTTTTTTCCGTCCCTT
This sequence comes from Parauchenoglanis ngamensis, assembly GCA_030014255.1. Lineage (NCBI taxonomy): Eukaryota > Metazoa > Chordata > Actinopteri > Siluriformes > Auchenoglanididae > Parauchenoglanis > Parauchenoglanis ngamensis. The sequence goes on from JAQMYM010000035.1 coordinate 23,953,016, forward strand.
TCTTTATAAAGGCTGTAGTATCAAGTCTGCTGTTTTGTCCTGTCCCTTAATTTGTGGTCTTGTCTTTTAATGCTTTTTATCATTAATCATTTCTATACCGTCTCATTATTTATTTCACTGCTGTTTGGATTTACATTGTTTTTATTGCATTGAACAGTAAAGACACTTTTTTGTCTTTGAAATGTGCTCTATAAATAAAAGTGACCAGTCAAGAAGGACTGAAATCAGTAGTTCAGTACATTTGGTACCCACATCCTGTAACCCAGTGTGCGCTGTCAAACACCGAAAAACAACAGGCTTATGCACCTCAGAAAAACAAAGACAACAAAAACGTCATTTTACACGTCAGATTCTACAAAAATAGCCATCATTGTGGTTTATCATAGCTTGAGCCCTTTGGTTCATATATATATATATAGATATCACAAGTTTATACATTAAAACTTTAAAACATTATAGTAAATTTTTGAACAAGCTTCAACACCCCATACCTCCAAATCTTAGGGCCCTGCTTTTAGACATTTCTGGGGGAAAATTATTATCGTTGATGTATTACCAACTATGTTTTAAACATGCTGTGAAAATAGCTAGCTTGCTTGTCAGCTAAATTAGCTAGCTCATGTAAAGGCTAAGTAGTTTCAGCTAGCTAGCTTAGCTTAAAAAGGAAAAGAAAAAGAAAAAACGCCTTAATATCTGAGTTAAAGTGACTTGCGTCGATCATTTTTAAAAGTACCAAAAAATTGTTGTGAAAAGCTTCTATTTGTTTTGTAGGGATCTTATTCCGAGGTTTTGTGAAACTATTTGTGACCTTCACAGATCTCAAAGATTCAAAGATCTCGCAATCTGTTCACTTCTCAAAATCCTTTCAGTTGGACGACAGTCGAGCGCAGTTAACATATGAACATCAAACGCGACAATCAAGCATCTTTTGTTATTAAATCGTTACAAAAGCCAGTGGTAGACAGGTTAATTGTTTTAGGGAATAAGAACACAAAACTGACGTGCGTTCTGCTCTAAAAGCATTCGAGTCATGAGAGGAGATACACAACTAATCTCAAAAAGACTGCAACTGAACAACAGGATAATCCGATAGGTCAGGGCCTGACATTTCCTGCTAATACAATGAGCAAAGCAATCCAATTACGTTCAGACAAAGGTTAAACCACACAGCTGTGAAAGGACAATGTTTCTTCTAATAATCAGAAGATTAAGAGATGTCCAAGTCCTCATGACGGCCTGAGAGGGCAAAGTCCATCACTGTCTTTGGTCTTTGCTCTGAGTGAGTGATGTATATAAAGGAGATGGGGAAAGAGAATGGGCAAAAACTCATGAGAGGAAGAGAAAATAAAGCTATGTAGACCATCATGACCTTGCTACGGTTCAGAAAGGATCTAATGGACATCCATTCATCAACAAACCAAATTATAAATGAGTGCAAAAACAGACAAGTGATTTTTTTCCTTTACCAGCATTACAGAGAACATACTGTATAAATATTATTTTAAATTAATTCTTAAATTATAAAATTATACACAAGATATTTATTTTTCTTCTCAAGCACAGAATGCCCAACTGATGTAACGTCTGCTGACTGGCCTCGTTTGGTTTGATAGTCTTATTAGTAAATAATGTAACTTTTCCACTCAATAATGCAATGGCACAGGACAGACGCTCATCCAAATCCATTCTGAACTGTACCTTGATGTTCGTTTCCCATCACATCACAGTACTCATGGAAGTAGGAGCTCTATGGAGAATGTGTTCATGCTGAAACAAACGCAGCCAAGCGTGCCAGTACCTTTATCTTCTAAAAAAGAAGATCTGATCTGATCAGAAATGGAATATATTATGGAATATAGTATGTTCTTATTAGTGTATAATCACCTGTAACTATGAATCATTGTGGTTTCATAAGCTTAGAATGAGCCTTTATAGCTACACAGCGCGCAGGTCCTCTTCCACAGAGCCTCCATGTTGCGCCGCTACCGTAGCTCAGAACGGACAAATCTCTAGGGAGCGCCGACGTTTCGTGTTTTTACAAGCAGCAGAGTCAATGCAGAAGGAAACATCAGAAGGACAACAAAATGTAGACAAGGAAGAAGAAAGAAGAGGAATCAGTGTTTGCTGGTGCTGGCTAAGAAGTTTGTGAGCCAAAACTTTTTTAAAAATGTTGGATCATACTTATTATTTAGCATGAAAACGCAAGGGAGTGTGAATGTAAGTACGCGACGGGAACCTGACGGCCACCGTACATGGTTGGAAAGGGGTGGTAGCACTGAACTGAATCCTACATAGTGTACATTTAAGGACTTAGCCAGAGGGACAAACTAAAGAAGCGATCCAAATCCTATACTAAACCTTTTTCTACAAGTGTAATGGTTTAGTTTAAGTTCAAACTTTAATGCGGACTAGTGAATTTTGCCACAGTGTAATCAGGCATTTTCTTTTGTTGAATATTGAATATCATTTGGGAAGATCTCAGGCAACCCGAGAAATCATAAACAGAACAATCATACGATAAAATTGTGAACTAACTGCAAAACCACATCTGTGGGAAAGACTTTAGTCCATTTGAATGGACCTTTTTGTTTTTCTCTTCAGTGCTGTTGATTTAAACAGGTAAGAACACAGGGACCATACTCCGAGACTGTCCGAGTGAGGCCGCCTCGGTCTGCTTCCAAAGGCGCAATCACGTTGTTTCTGAATCGACTCAACTGCAGGAAGTGAATCAAACATGTCGTGTATTTTGAGTTTTTTTCTGAGCTGAGATGGTAAACCGAGTTAACGAACAAAGCTGTGGCGCTGCAGAAATACCATATATTCTGAATATCTGGACCAAAAAAAAAGATTAACCCTGAAAATGATGCCTAAGATATTTTTATTTTTTTTACATAATAATTTACTTGCACTGTCTCCATGATTAGGCGACTTTTATGATTTTTACACACACTTTTTATCATCATTATTATTTATTTATTTATTTATTTTTAGTATAATTGTTTTGTTTTTTTTTACATTTTTCCATCACCCGTTCTTGACCAATCAGTGAAAGACTTTTATGAGGATGTTTTCAGCCCTTCACACACATCAAGCTTCTTTGCTACTTGCTTATTAAACTGCGTGCAGAGGGAAACTAAACCAAACCAAATGATTCAAATGCATCAATCCCGCTGTGATTCAGACTCAAATGGACAAACAGGCATGGATACTAAGTTACACTTCAGGTCACATGGGAAACAAACATCTACCTTAAATAAATAAAGACATAATGTTATAAAGATATAAATCTGTGTGCATTTTTTTAAATGGATCTAAAAGACTGCAAATGGAAATTCCATCTATTAGACATTGCTTCCTGCCTCCAAAGCCTCCCACATTAACCAAAGAGAGCGTGGCCTTCCTGAAAAATCACAAAAAGCACCTTAAAGCTCGGAGCTTCAGCAGCCGGCGCTCTGGGCTAAACATCTGTTTCCAACCACAAATTAATAAAGAACAGGAAACAGAGGACTTAGAGAAACACACAAAATGTGAGAGTTGCTAAGAAACTCAAACTGCTGTGTACCTGTATTCAGCCTTTCTTTAAAAAATAAATAAACAATTAAAAAAAAGCTTCTATTAACTATAGAAGCTACAGAAGAAGACGAAATGGGCACATTTGCTTTTTAATTCAAGCTCTTTCAGGTCTTACACAGTGGGCTGAATGTTCTGGACATGTCCTCATTTCACAATGCATTTGTAATGCCACTCGAGAACAGATCAGTGTGTGGCAGTCTGGAGATAAAAGTGCATCACTTCAATTAACTGAAAGAGGTGAAGAAGATACAGCATGAGGCTGGAGGAAAGAAAATGCCCTTTGCGTGTTAATAATCCAGATTTCTTCAGCTTTGAAACTGGATAATTTTCATGTATCACTGAACAGAAACAATGTGACACACTGAGCGACAGTGATTAACCCCAGACACAAACAAATTAAACATTTCTACAAAAAAAAGCACAGATGGTCTAGAGGATTATTAAAGGATTAGCATTATTCTGTAACCATAAAATCAGGTATAAGGATGTAGGTAGAAACATGCTACTAAACGCTAAAAACAAAAAAAAGTATACTGTGATAAGGAAATATGAAAATATTACAGTCACTGGGAAGCGACGGATACAAAGGCCACACCTCCTTCACTAGGACCGACACACACACACATGCACACACACACACACACACACACACACACACACACACACACACACACACACGCAGGCCATACCTCCTTCACAGAGGCTGACATACATGAAGGCCATACCTCTTTTACTTTGGCTAAGAGACACTGAGGCCACACCTCTTCACTGGAACTAAGACACACACACACAACTACGTTAGCCACGCCTTCATTGGGACCGACACAAAAGCCACGCCTCCTTCATTAGGACTGACATGCGCATTGGGTCACACTAATTGGGACTGACAGTTTCAAAGTTCACTCCCTCTTTACTAAGACCGACGGGCACAGAGGCTGACACATAAGGTGCATTCAGACCAAACAGTTCTAGGGACTTACTAAGAGGAACTACCCCAGGGGCCTTTTTTCTCTTCGCACTAGTAGGAACGCTGAAGTGACGTAAGCGGCATCAAAATCGCATTGTATTTCCTCTTTGTCATATAGGCCCAAGAAAGTCTGGTCTTCACTGTCTCTCTATTTATCCATGCTTTTTTCTTTCATTTTTAACACTAATTTTGAGCTGATGTTTACACAGCTGATATTTTACGTGGATTTTAGGCTGTTTCGACTCCGAATTTATCCAGTCGAACCGGATTCGGCTGTTCAATGCAAAGATACAAAGATATGAAGATTTCCTCTATAGACCAGGCCTATCTGGCAATTAAATCCACTAATGATGATCATTTTCAGTGATTTCATTCAGCATGTCACGTATTCCCCCTCGCCCTACGTCTCTCAGAGGAAGTGCACGCACTGCAAGCTGAACTTTGTTTTGTTTGTTCGGCTGTTCAATACGAAGATGCAAAGATTTTTCATATAGACTATCCGGCAACTAGAAAATCCATCGGTGATTTAATGATGATTTCGACCGTGTCACATATTCGCCCCTAGCTCTGCACGCTTGCTCTTTGTTTACATTTCTAAGATATGGACTTGTCTTAATAATGATACAGGCAGCACACATACCTCTGTTTATTTCAAACTTATAGCCTTTTTTTTATTTGTTTCAGTTTAGTTAGCCGACCAGTTCAGGTTTCAGTTCTCTCATCTGTTAACCAGTACATGCTGTCATGTGGATTTCTTTTGGCAGGCATATTTGTGTAAGTTTGTTTTCTTCCTGTCTGTTTTATCCCTTTGTTGTAACGCACACTGACTAATAAAAAGAAACACCCTTTTCATGACTCAAAGAATCTGACTACACTTTGGTCCGGACCATTCGCCGTACACACACGTCTGTCATGGTTCCTGTTGTGCTGGGGGAGTACCTACCCTGAAGTAGTAGCTAAAAAAAAGTTGTTCTAAAAACAAAATTTTTCTCAGTTCCTGCAGTGCGAACACACATAAAAGGGGGTACTTCCAAGAACTATGAAAAGTTCCTCCGGTCTGAAAGGCCATGCCTCCTTAATTTGATGAGACTGGAACACAGAGGCCGTCCCGCCTTTACTGGTACTGACAAGCAGTGCCAAGAAGCAGAAGCTCATTTTGTTAATTAAAAATTTGCACTGATTATACACTAGTAAAATCGACTCTGTGTCATACCAGACTACACCCAGGCACCATGGTCGAACAACTTCCGCCTGATACATGCCGTTTTGAATGAGTTCGTTCATACTGAAAATATTACACACAGTGCACTGATTGTAATGAGTGAATCTTTACATCCCTAGCCCTGTCCTGAATGTCTCTCTGTGTAACAAACAACAGCTCAATACATTCATTAGCCACTGACGGTAACACAAACTGAGCCCCATAGACAGAGTCCTGATTGGTACACAATCCTTGTCCTGAGTGCTGGAATTGAAGTAGTTAAGCAAGCTGACGGTGTGGAGATGGAACAATTTCGTGAGCCGATGCTCTGTGGAGGAGCTTTGATGAGAGAGGAACGGTGAAGTTGTAAACACTGTGACAAGGAAAACCTAATTGCCAATTAGAGCCAGTTTGCTGAGGACATGAGCATGGAGAGGCACGTTTTAACTGGCTGCCACATCCTTCACTATTCTTAAAGCGGCCCATTTCTCTCGGCTTGTGTGTAAACATTTGGCACACTGTTGTTGTTGTTGTTGTTGTTTTCAAAATCAACAACAAGCTCTACAGTAGCAACTACAATTATTAATACAGCAATATGGACAACAACAGGAACATGAACAGTACAACTATTACTACTACAACATTAACAACAGCAACTGAAACAATAGAAACAGGAAAAACAGTGACAACAGCAACAACAAGAACTTTTTCATACATTACTTAATTATGAATTATAATAAACACAAACATGTATGCAGTGATATAACCACATTTAGCAAAAATGAAAAACGTATCAGTAAGAAAAACAACACGAAAGTAAAAATATACCGTAAAATGCAAAAGCTGAATACACTTTATTTAAATAATTAAATGTATATTTTTTCTGGTAATCAATAAACAAAATCATTATACAAGCACTATATTTATAAGTGTATATATATAATTATACTATAGTGTATTACTATAATTATACAATGCAGCTACAGTTTATACAATTATTGTAAATTATGATACGTGAATGTATCTCTATTATTTTTGGATTTTTTTTTTGGATTAGCCTTTATGTAGATGGCAATAATCATTTTATAATACTGTTAATAACAGACAGTTAAAAATGTTATCACTACAAAAGTGTAATAAAGACAACTGCCTTTTCAAGATGCAAAATATACTGTTTGTTGATTGGTATCTTAACACTGAGCATGCCATCACTGATATCAGAGCTTCAATGGTTTGTATTACCAGCCAACTCCAAAATTATCGGCACCCTTCATTAAAATTAGCAATTGAATGCAAGCCATTGAATACATAAAATGAATAACGTACTGTTTTAGCACAATATATAGACCAAGGAATAACATGATTTTTTTTTTAACAATAGACTGTTCTCTTATACAAAAATGAAAGGTGAATTGTTTTTGTACAGCATGGTCTGTATTGTGTCATCCTGCTTATACCACAGCAATTTGCCGACTATTACAATGATTTAATTTATTAATGAACGATACGTCTGACCTTTTTACATCAGATTTAACGTTTTGGAACATCCGAGAGACAAGTTACTTCCTGTTCTTATAGCCATGATAAACAGTCATTTCCAGCCCCGCCCTCTCTCTCTATTACAGAGAAACTGGAAAGTGTAAACTTCGCTGTCATGAAGACTTTCCCGAGCTGATAAACTTTGACTGCTTACAACCGAGACCCGTTCCGTAAACGTTAAATAAACGTCCTTAAAAAAAACATCAAAATATATGAAGACATGTTTTAAAAAGTGTTTGAAAAACTTTTTTTAATCCGTTTAGTGCTATCCATCCACCCATCCATTATCTATAGCGCTTTATCCGTCTGGGTCGCGAGGAAGCTGGAGCCAATCCCAGCATGTTGGGGCGAGAGGCGGGGTACACCCTGGGCAGGTCGCCAGTCCACCACAG
>JAQMYM010000035.1:23960787-23973235 GCA_030014255.1 Parauchenoglanis ngamensis
GCCTCTCTCATCTTTTTAAGTGGGAGAACTTGCACAATTGGTGGCTGACTAAATACTTTTTTGCCCCACTGTATAATGTTTCATTTTCTTAATAACTGACAGTGATTACAAACATTTGTGAAGGTTGGAGGAAAATATAATAGCCTATTAACTAAAATGCTCCTTCTATTAAAGATGATAAAAACTTATTAGCAAGCTTCTTCTTAAAAGTTATGAACATTTGTGAATGCTGTAGTCAACTTAAACATAAAACAAAGACCTCCATTTGCTTCTCTTTTCTTTAGCTTTCAGCAATGTGCAAAAAGATCTATTTGTAAAGACAATCGCACAAAAGCTCTTTCCCATTTTAGATCTGTTTTTCACATGATTTTTCTGGTGACGTTGCATGCATTCCCACTACTGTCCGTTATTGCACCCTCTGCTGTCGAAACAATGTAATTAAAGCTAGGGAACATGAAGACTAAATGCAGTTCTTATTTTATTCCCATCATTTCAAATCGTTATAATATTGTACTGCGATTTATCAATGCATGATTCATCATTTCATGCCTAATCATTATGCAACAATTTTTAATTATTTTCCCATTATATCATGCTGTGATTTCAATTTACATCAAATTACAGTATCAGACCTCAAAAGGTATCAGCGCTTTGATCCTATGAACTCACACAGAAAGGAACCACTGTGTGTAATCTAGACTACTTTTAGAGTTCACACTAATATATGTATTAATTTATTAATATGTTGTAGCTTTGAAATGCTTTATCATCTCAGCTCAGACACAATTTCCGATCGAATCTGCTGATGCATTTAATTCTGTGAACATGTATTATTCTAACTGATATGGTGCAGACACATGCATACAAATACAAATCATTCTAAAGCACATGACTATGTGGCGGACTATCAAAGGTAAAAGCACAGCAGAAGAGAATACACCAAGACAGACATGCAACCTGAGGGAAGTAACATTTCACACATTCATTTAATGCATCCTGTGTGAAAAGCTTTGATGGCTGTTTCTCTGCTTCCTGACGTGCGAAGTCCCAAAGCACAAGGTTGTGAGTGAAGCCCTCTAGCCTCTCTCAGCTTCCAAACGTCTGTCAGAGCCACAGTGCCAGAGCGCTGCTCTGGGCAGATAAGAGCTTCAGCCTCACACACACACACACACACACACACACTCGCACACACTCACACAAAGAATCTTGGAGGAGACCCTGGGGCTGAGCCACCCAAAGCATATGTAGCCTTTTTCCATCCATTAAACTCATCGCACACACACTCAATCCAAACCATTTGGACCTCCATAACCAAAAAGCTTATTAAGCTTGGACCAAATTCAGGCAGTACCAACATTTTCACACTGAGGCTCCACCTCCCTCCTCTGATTTACACACTGCTGCCTTAGCAGAGTCTATATACTGGAAAAACGTAATGCATATGAGAAGAACAGAGGTGAACTATGTTACAGAAGTATGCAAGATGTGGTGTACACTAGCTGTGTGTATCCTGTGTTCATTCAGCATGTAAATTGTGCACACTAAAACAAAATGCAACATGTGCATGTTGTGCAATATAAAGGTAAACAGTGGGGGAGGTATTTGTTAATGTTTTTGTATTTATTAAAAAATAGGATGTAATACTTATAATCCATTAATAGCAACACGTAATGCTGTTGCACATCTGTGAAACAATGTTCCTATCATCGCAATGTTACAACAACTAAAAACTGTTTTTCACTCACCAGTGTAAGTTACTATAACAAGGAATATCAAACGTATTTTTATATTTCATCAGACGGTTTATGAATAAGTATATTTATTAACTAAATATATATAAGATATAAGATAAAGCCATGCTGTTTGAACAATGATGAACTGGTATCTATAACCTTCCCTTAATCATTAGGAACATTAGCCTTGGCTGATGGACTACAATTTTGAGAAAAGGGGAAAATGAGGTACACAGTGTTTATGGTCATTGGTTTTGTTTTATGTTTAGAATACATGCAATCTTATGTATGTATCTCACTTTTCTGGCCACAAGCTTCAGCGTCTTAAGAATTCCAAGTGTCTGTTTAAACAGTTTCTATGGGGAAAACAAACTCTTGAACACTGTGACACAATGAGCTTTGTGAAGCAAGTGGTAAGTAAACAATATAATGTCACATCTGCTGCCAGGCTATCGGAAAAGCTCTGTGATGGGTCATCTGTCATGTCAGTCAAATGGCCTTTTTCTGTAAAATAGTTGGTTCTTGGCCATGTTTATTGACAAAACATCCCAGACTCTCTAGCACAGTGATTCATGGTTTCGTTACAGTAGAAGAAAATCATAATCCACCGTTAAGAAATTAGTATATTTATTATGGCGTTCTGATCCCAGCTTCAATAACAAAAACAAATAGTCCGATAAATAATGTCAACTTGGATTTAAACTGCTGGAAAGTTCAGGAATAGAAATAATTAGAGCTTGATGGCTGTAATAAATTATTTATTACAGCCATCAAGCTGCCCTAACCCTAGCTTGATGGCTCTAATATATAAACATTAATTATTCTCTTCTAGGTGGTTCTGTGGTAGATTTTTTTTGTGGCAGAATGTATGAAAAATGATGCTGTTGGAAAAATGTAAATCTTTTTGATAAAATATGCTGGAGCGTGTGTTTAATGTTTATCAATCTATTAAACTGTGAACTACAGCCAAAAACATTTACGATTATAGTCCAAATAAACTGAAGTGGACAGAGATGAATTAAAGGTGAAAGTTCACCAAACAAATCAGTCCCCCACACCTTGAAACATATAGGCAGGCTTAAGGACCAATTCCATTAACCCCCATTACTCTTGAGATAAGACATTGGAGAGCTTCCTTCATTCCTTTACTGTGCACTGAAAAGCGAGGATGGATACTGAGGTGGAGGCTCCATTAGTGCTCATTCCAATTAGCCAAAAATTGATTTCAGGTGTCACTTGAGCAGAGTTAGGCTGCACAGTAATTCCTGGCTGGAAGTAATAAAGAAAATGAAGAAAAATAAGGTCACTATAACAGACCAGGAGCGGTGTAGAATGAAAAAAAGATGCAGCCATGCGTGCATTATTGATTAAAAAATATTCAAACATAAATGTAGACTGAAGTGAGTCTCTTTAAAGAGATACAGGGAGAATAAATTAATTCAGAACTTCTCATGATTTGTGGTTTTACTGTTTCATTTAAAAGAATACTTCTGAAAATAATCCTAAAACTGTCTCACATAACATGCCTAAATACATGCACATAAATTACACTTATATAATAATTCGGTAATAAAAAAATTTATAGTAGTGTAAACGTTATGGCCGTTATAGCATAAAATTCTGATTTACACAGTACAACAGTTTAACAGTAATGTCTAAACTAGCCAGTTAAGGACAGCACTGTTAACTAGCTAGCCTAGCTAATGATTCCCTCTAGCAGTACATATTTTACATCAACAATTTCATCCAGGGCCACATATTATCTGTGTGATATTTGTATCTTGAATTAAATCTTGAAAAACAAAATGTTTGATGACGTGTGTATCATAATTACGAGTGCTGTGACAAGTGCTCTTCTCCTGTTTGAGTTAAAAATACACTTGCACTAAATGTGCTGTATACTTGAGAGAATATGACTACTTGTCTTCCTGGGGAGTAAAGGAAGACACAGATCCTGTCATGTTTCTAAGTAATGCACCAGCTAATCATGTGTGAAGAACGTTAAGGGGAGTCTGCGCTTCTCCTCCAGGCTTTTTGTGTGGCACTTGAAAAAGAAACACTAACAGGCTTCAGGTGCTACATTACTAGCATAAAACTGTAAGACAAAGTGTGAGGATGTGTTTGGAAAGTTTGAGAATGGTCGCAGCAGCGGTTTGATGCATTTTTAAAGTAAAATAAGTTCATTTTTATATGGCTAGATGTTGAAAAATGCAAACGAAGACTCATTTTCGGTGATTGGTCGCTACGAACAATAGTGATCAATGATTGTCATTGGTAACAATGGTGATCAGTGATTAGTAATGATGGTGATTAGTAACTAGTCTTTAGGAATAGTGGTGATTGGTCTTTGGGAATAATAGTGATTAGTGATTGGTCACTGGGTACCATGGTGATCTGTGATTGGTCACTGGGACAAATGGCGATCCATTACTGGAAAAATGACGATCAGTGATTTGTCATTGGTAACAACGGCTCAAAGCTCTGATGTCAGCTGGAGTAATGTATTGAGTGCAGGACATTCGCAAACATCTGTTCAAATTTTTACCTGACTTCTTGCTAAGATCTTTTTTTTTTATACAAAGTCACTAAAGGGGTCTAAAATAGTCAGATCACAATCAAATGTACTGAAACGTCACTAAAGTGGCAACACTGGCCAGCGGGGTAGCAGGCTGTTATTACTGGACTAGATAACTTGATCTACAAAGTTTGTCTACAGTTTGTCTACTGTTATAAAAGTGGACTGTCACTGCAAATCTGATTCATTTACTGAAAATCTAATTCGTGTTGACCAGTGACCAGTGAGAACAAAGGTAGCGATGATCCTAAACCATTTTAGCAGTTTTAACAATTATAACATTAATTTCCTGAAACAATTTATCATTTCACATTCTTGTTTTAATTGTTTAAAAATACATGTGAAATGTTAAAATAATTAAACTGAAAAACTGGGCCAGAATTAAACAGAACAAGAAAATGTTATTGCATCATAAAACAATGAGAACCAATCAGGCTCCAATATGCAAAAGCATATGTAAGGATTTGAGATGCTTTACAATTTGCCTAATCATAGAAGCTGTATTTCTTGATGAGAGTAATAGTGGAATGTTTCTCTGCTTTATGTTCTCAGATGAAACTTTTTTTTTTTTTTTTATGAAATTGCCAAGTCAATTTATTATTGATGAAAGAAAATGATGGTCCTCAAAACAAGGCACCTGTGATTTTAATAAAAACTTGCATATTAAATATTAAATATTTTAAAGCTGAAAGTAAATTGAACATATCCTCTAGGATATGTTGATTTAAAAAGCTCACAACATAGCAGACCTGACATAACTGATTTCCACAATCTTACTGTATATCCATATTATACATTACATATATAAATATTACAGGGCCTGGGCATAACGATTTAGGGTGGGAAAATATGCCTAACAGGTTTAAATTTGTCTTCGAAAAATGCTGATGCTGTCCTTTTCTTATGTGTTCTTTCATTTTCTTTCAGGATTGATGCTGAGCTCAAGTCCAGTGATAAGCTACAGGAAAAGCAAAAGCTGATTCCAGATGGCAGGCACCAAAAAATAAATCATAATTAGAGTCCACAGATGGTCCTCTAAAAGCATCAAGTGACAGGTTTAGTTACCAAGGAGGCTTTAAATAGTTGAGGAAAATCTGAGATAAGTACTTTTACCACAGAATGCTTTGCAAATAGGGTCAGTTCATATAACACATCACCAAGCACTTTCCAGCTGACCATCTCAGATTTGCTTCATACTTTCAACAATTAATGCCATTAGTCCCAATAAAAAGTGTGCAAAATTAAAAAAAAAAAAAAACTTTGTTAGTTTTTGAGATATAGCGGCTTGAATAGGTGGGTGTGGCTCCGATTTTACTGTAAAAATGAGTGCTATAGAAAAAAAAAAACTATGATGTTCCATAAGCCTTAACTTTTGAACTATTTAAGCTAGATGCATGAATTTTCCAGGAATTGTTCATAGGTACAAGATGTCTTTGATTACTGAAAATGAAGTTTCACAAATGCATATTTACTATTTTATAGCTTGTTGAAATAGGGAACAAAAATTAGCTTTATGTTTTGGAGCCCTTTTGGTCCTCTGTATCTCCACATTTAAAGATCTTTCAAATTCTTGTATTTATTTCTCATATTGTAGAACTCTGTTGGTAACTAAGGCAAACAATTAGTTGTACCTAAGAACAATTCCTAAAAATGTCATGCATCTAGCTTAAATATGTCAAAGGTTATGGCTAATGGAACATCAGTTTTTTTCTATAGCACTCATTTTTACAGTAAAATCCAAGCCACACCCACCTATTCAACCCCTATATCTCAAAAACTAACAAAGATACAAGGCTGAAATTTTGCACACTGTTTCTTGGGACCAATTACATTATTTTGAAGCAAATCTGCAATGGTCAGTCTAGAACATTTTCTGAACTCTTTTGATTTGAGGCAAATTTACCCAGTAGAAGCTCTGGTTTCAAAAATCTGTGCTCAAATTGTTATCAACTCAGAGAGGTATGAGGTAAAAGTAAAACGAAGTCTCTAATTTCCTGGAATGGGTCATACAGTTGATATCATATAGGAAACCTGGATTCTTTCAATGAAAGAATCTTTTAGATGTCTGGATAATCACTGTGACAACTCTACCCATTCCTCTGATACCTGCCAGAAAACGTGCACCATTCATTAGAGAGCCAATATTAATACTCTCATTTATAATTTATGCTCCAGTCAGAGCAATTTAGTCACATACAGTTGACATTATGACATTAACGACACTATATAGACACTTGGAAGTTCCAGCAAATTTCATGTTTTGCATGCACATCATTTATAGTCAAACCAGACTTATCTGTACCCTTCATAAAAATAAGTTTAAATGTGATTTTTCCTCCCTCATTCTCACTTGACTCAGTTTCAATTTCCCATTCAAATGATGGAAAGCTGTCTATTATATCTCCACCCAAAAACTCACTCTGATAAGACCTTTTTTCATATTAGTTTTTACTATTTACAGAGTTGAAGATTTTAGCCATAACAATGTTTAATATTTGGGGCTCTACTATGTCTAGTAAATCCCAAAAGTGGAACAAATCCCAGCTATAATTCTGACAAAAAGGTTGAGCAGAGTGAACAGGACAGGGAAAGAACAGAAAGTTAAAATCAATACATCCACCACTTTGTCAGAAATCACTGTAAGCAGCACCTCAATTTAAAGCACTTCAAGAAAATGAGAAGTTCAAATACCAACACTACTCCTACAAATTCAGATAATGTTTCAGGGTTATTGGGGTGGCTGTGACAGTAGAAATCCAATTCCTATTCATCTCTGAGTTCTGAAGTGGAAATGTGCACAATAAATCACTGTGGACTAAAGAAAGAGGCTCACTGACCCATGTGTTTAAGGGGTACATCCACCCTTGTGTTGTGCTTTTCTTATATCACAAGATGTGCATCGTGAATGGGTGCGGAGGCAGGGTATAGTCTGTCAGGAGTGTAAAGGAGTGGAATTGTAAGTGTGAACATTAATAAGAAGAACTTCCAATTTTATCAGCAAATGCGGCATGGAGACTTTAGGGGGAAACGTCAAAGAAGTCCAAAACAAAATCACAGTGGAACAAATTCTGCATTGTCCTTAATTGAGGTATTTAGTAACAAATGAATTTGGAAACTCTCAACATTTTCATTAAATGAAATCATATATGAATACATAAAGTCATAAATACAGTGAAGTCGATTAGCAATATCCTAGTAATATTACACCAATATGTACACTAGCTACCGTTTAACACAACTAACTATATAACTATATAATCCTGATTCTCAAGATGCAATAAACAATTAAGATGCATTTAATACAGATCTGATAGATTTTAAAAAATGCATTTGAGGTGCATATTATACAAGTACAAGTGGACAACCAAAACCTCTCTCAAAACAATGTTATCATGCTTGTGGTGTTGTGGTTTAGCAAGCCAGAGTAATAACTTTCGCTAAACATTCGTCTGGTACATTTTTTCAATAATTGCAGCCAAGACCCAGATACTTTCACAGAAAAAAGGCCATTTGTCTCACAAAGCAAACTACTAGCTACAGACTGTTTCCATTAGTTTGTCGGCAAAGACGTGTTATTTTTTTTTGTCCAGAACAATATCTTGCCCAGAAGTGTTCAAAAGTCTCCCTGTTGAATACCAGTGCACTTAAAAGTGAACAAACAAACATGTGGAGAGTCAGAACATGTGAAATCAGATTGCAACCTTCAAGTTTCTGAAATCTGTAGCCAGAAAAGTGTACAACAGATATCAAAAGCTTTATATCATGTGGGTGGATTCTATGAAGCTATGACAAATGAAGAGGAAACAATGTAATCAAAAATTCATCCGTTGTATGCTTTTATTTGTTATTATATTCCAATATTTTATTGGATCGACACATTATTTGTCTGGACTTGAGTGTGATCTTTTGCCGATACAACCATCGTTAACTCATTGCCTGTTTCAACTATTTAAACCATTTCCTTGTAAGATTTTATGATTTGCAGAGTACTTTTAAGCTGATGTGTTACAAACTATCTGTATCAATCTTTAATGTAGCAACGACCTTTTTTGAGGAAAGTAAGTGGAATAATGGACAGAACAGGAAGCTGACAAACATAATATGCTAATTTTTTTATATCAATATGCAATTGAGCAAGCTGATAAAAACAGACTTGTACTGACTTTGCATTTTGTGCAGTAATGGTAGTCAGTAGGAGTGTTATAATCTTAGACAGGAGACACTCTTGGGGTCGGATGGTTCGCTTTATACTCTCTCTTGTTGGTCTGAAGGATTACGAGACAAAGACAGGCCTCTGCAGGCTTCTGTAAATGGAAGCATGTACTTAACTGTCCTGTGATCATGCATTTATTTTAGTAGTTTGGAAATAGAAAATGTGTTAGCCCTTAGCTTTTTGGTTCCATAGCTGGAGAAGCCATTCTTCTTGGAGGAAATTAGCAATTACTAAATTAATTGCAATAAAAAAGTCGGGAGAAAAAAAAATGAATCATACACCTTATGCCTCCCTTTTCGAATTTTCTTCTGAATCTGAACCATTATTCCATTCATGTACACTTTACCACCATAAAGCATCACAAAATGACCTCAATAACGGGTTAGTAATTCACAGTGTGGGTTTTATTTTCTTCCTTGTTCTGGACATGTAGCTCACCCATGAAAATATTCTCATTTTGTTCACTGTACATTTTTTTCTGTCAAGTTAAAGCAAAGAGATAAAGTACACAACATCCATTAACAGCATGTGAGTTTTGTCTATGGGGTTTTAATACTTTGCTTTTTAAGATGCAACAATGTTGGAATTAGGGTTGTTTTGCTTGTCCTGGTTTCATGGTTAGTCACAGCGTATGATCAGATGGGTTACTTTTTTTAAATAAAAATATGTCTGAACATGTTAAACCCTCTCCATCTTAACTCAGGAGATGTGACTGCACTGAAAACCTTTTGGCTGCTGCAAAAACATTTCTACGTCTGCAGTCACTGCTGGCATGTTCATGACTCTGTCATACGCAACAGCTGGCAAACACAAGAACATGACATTGCTGAACAGAACTAAATAAAACCACTATCTATGTTTGGTAAAGCATTGCTGCACTTTTTTTCTTACTTATTACATATTGCCTTGACTCACCACCACTCTCTTTCAGCTTATAACAACAACTTGAAAAATACTAACAAATTATCAATAACGAATAATACTAATGACATAATGACTTGAAGTGATTTGGACTCTCTATACAAACACATCCTCATGCTAGTTCACTGGTTTTTGTGAGAACAAGTTGTATCATGTTATTGACATTTATGATAGAATTAAAAAATAAATAAATAAAGCAAGCAAGCCAACACAAACTCATAAATTAAGACAAATAAAATTAATCACTCAATCATGACAAAAAAAACGGGAGGACGGGCCGGTCTGTCCACGCAGAGCCATAAGCTGTAAACAAAAGCTTCAGCTGACAGGAGGATTTAGCACTCGCTTTTCATTATTATTATAATATATTATTAAATACTTGCATAGGCATAGGATTGAGTCAGAACAATTTGCACTTTTGTTTTTCAGGCTTTACCCTAATTGTTCATTTTGAAAAAAAAAAAAACAAAAACCCCTTTGCTTCTGTTTTTCAGGCTTTAGCATCATCGCCGTCTGTGCACTTTAATTTTTAATGCAGGTTTGTGGGTGTCACTATTGGCATGATTGGCATTCATCCATTCCAAAACCTCTTAAATCGGATGGGAATTTTTAGATCGGTTGAGGTTTTTGCAAACATTTATACAAAACTTTCTTAAAAGACTGATAAATAAGGTCCAGTGTAAGAAATGTTATTTAAAAAAGAAAAGGTTTGTGCATTTTCACTTCTCAATTAATACCATGATATCAGGAAACTGATATTTTACCACACTGTGAAAACTTCACACTGTAACATCCCTAGTTGGAATATCTATTGGCAGTAAGTCAAGGTAAGTCATTGGACTGGTCAAGGTGACAGGAATCCTCCAAACTCTGTGTGCTGATGAAATGATTTTAAGATTATAAAATAAGTCCTGTCACCTTGAGCAGACATTTTGAAATAACCCAGATGATGGAAAACCTCCAGATAACATGCATGATTGTTTAATAATGCCATAACGACAGAGATGTACATGACCACAGACTGTTGTGGAAATCCGGTGCAAATTCCAAACCACACCATCAGTTGCACCCAACCATGATACAGTTCAATAAACTGGTCAGCTGAACACTGAGCATGAATAAGAAACTGAATGACTTGGCTCCATGTCCCTGCGGCCAGAGTGATCAGCATCAATCACACGCTCTTCTCCTGGTGCCGGGAGAGCCGTGACGGATGAAAGGGCAGATAATGGCAAAGCACAAAGCTCTGATACCAAGGGAAAGGTAGAACGGATGACGCTCAAAGCCTATCAGGAACAAAAAAATAAGTCCTGAAGCTCTGAGAATATCACGTGCCTGCTTCAACTCCCAAGAAGTAAAGAAGGTTAAAACTCAGTCCTCGCAGAATCTCCCAGAGGCAAGATAATAGCTGCTGTGAGATAACCGTTATCCATTATAGATACCAGGCATGGCGTTTAGGTGAAATTAATGGAACGCCTCCTGAAGGATGATGTGGAAGATCAACATTTTATAGTATCTCATAGAACTACAAGATTAATGTACGATATTACACGTTATTACTGGAAAAGACAAAATGCTACACTAATAAAAGATATCGGGAAGCCAAAACATCAACATCGACCCTCTCCAGCTATCAGTGTTTATTAGATTATTCTCTTCATGACAAGAATCATAATCTTCACAATAGCATTCCTCACTCAAAGCATAACTATTTATTCAGCAAATCTGCGGGGACCAACAGGGATGTGACGTGACAAATCAGAATATACAACATGTCGCATACACACAGACAACACAGGGGTGGAGAAATCAGTAGCCTTGGACCCGGATCAAGCAGCCTATTTCATTAGTAGTTGCTTAACAAACAAATAGGTTCAGCAACCAGAGAGAGAAAATAAAAACCCTATTTCCTACTTTCTGACTCTCCTTCTACAACAATACACAAACTGAATCATCGAAAGCAAAATAAAGACGAAATACAAGAACACCACACCATATCACAGATGAAACTCTCGCTAAAGACTTGCTAACGTTTGTCCAGGATCCTTAGGGACCGAGGACAACAGTGACATAGTCGTCCTCTTTCCCAGGGAATTCACACACTCATTTGTTTCCCTTAGTTTGCAGTAAGGGACTTAACTAGGTTTCTACATGTTTTTGTAATACTTTAGCTGACACATAAGTTTGCTTCATGTATTTTTCCAACACTTAACTAGCTTGCTAAATGTTTTTTTTTATTTTTTATAAAACTTCAACTAACACTTAACTAGCTTGCTAAATGTTTTTTTTATTACTTCAGCTAACTTTTAACTAGCCTGCTACATGTTTTTTTATTATTTCAGCCTTTTTATTACTTTCGTCAATTAGGTTTTAAGGGAACACGAGACAGCAAATTGGAGTTTCACTTGTTTGAGTGGCTAAATAATGAATTTCTTATTTGTCCACCCCTGCAACATATCACACAGACATAACCTTAGATAATGGAGCATAATATGCAACATAAGAGGTGCCGAATGTACCAAAGACCAAAAGATAAGTGCCAGAGTTTTAATACGAGGTAAGTGATTAAGCTGTTGCGCAGTGTAAGTAAAATAAGCCTGCCAGACACAAACAGTGCTAAATAATAGATAAGCTGGTGAGACCTTATAACACTTTCACATACAGTGTGCTTTGATACATTACATTACCTCAAAAAAGAAAACATATAAAGTCTGCCTTTTGAAAGAGAATGTTAAGGCAAGATTTGCCTTGAGTGCTACATGGCAAAATGTGAAAAAAACAAGTGAAAGAGAGAACTAACTCTAGACTCCAAACCAACTAGCACAATTTGGCTACCTAATGCAAGCTAAAGTACAGTGACCAGACGTCCTCTTTTCCCCGGACATGTCTTCTTTTTGAGACCTGGAAATTGCGTCCGGCCGGAATTTTTGAATTGTCCGGGATTTTGAGCTGCCTAAACATTCGTCACGTCATGGACATCTCTCATTAACTAGTTACTCTCCTACA
>JAQMYM010000035.1:23997275-24010392 GCA_030014255.1 Parauchenoglanis ngamensis
ACATGCAAACTCCACACAGAAAGGCACCCTGGGTGACCCGGGGATCGAACCCAGGACCTTCCTGCTGTGAGGCGACCGTGCTAACCACCGCACCACCGTGCCGCCCACTCCATTTTAAAGTTTGTTAATTTGTTTACGTATATTGTTATTATTTTATTATTATTATCTGTATTACTATTATTTAGTTTGGTTTAGTTAGCATTTATATTATCTATATTATAGTTATTTATTTAGTAGTAGCTAAAGGAATCCTAACACCAAATCAACATGTGTCTCGTTGCCAAAGCAGTGATGTGTCTTTGCTTTTCGGTACCAATCTCTCCTCTTTTACATTCTCAATCGTTTTTTATTTGGCCAAGCAGCATTCATATATTAAATAAATAAATAAATTAATAAATAAATAAACTGATTAATGGTTATAATTGTCCAACAGTCCACCAAAATTGTTTTTGTCAGCTGTTCTATAGCTTTCAAGGTCTTTCGTGCTTGGAAACAAGTCCAGAGAGTTTATAATAATGCTGTGAGCCTACAATGTGACAGGACTACAAAAAAGTACAAAGCTAAATGAAATCTGACAAATGACTGGCAGTAATGAAATTCTGGATCAGTAGGATATATGACCTGCTTGGTCCTGAGGCATCAAAGTAGAGTAAATACCTGTAGCAGGTGTACAACTGGACCTTGTACAAACTGACCGTTTCTGAGCAAAGACGTATTAATTATTTTTATTAAGAACAAGAAGCAGCACTCAGACTAAATAGTACGTTTGAGTTTAGTGCCTCCTCAGTGCTAACCGCTAGCATTATTCAGCCAATCCCCTTAAAATGTAATGGTAAATGGTAAAATCCCAATACACTCTCGTTCTCCCGCCCTCTCCCTGACTACTAAACACAACGGTACTCATTAACAAGTTGAAACCAATGGCTGTGACCTCTTGATAAACAGACCGTCATGAAGAACATTTTTGAGGAACTGGGCTTTATACAAGGCATTTATAGACAGTCTGTAAAGAAAAAATCCGAAGGATGGATTTTACAAGATTTAAAAAAAAAAAAAAACAGCTCTGAAATGAATGTTCGAAGGTGTTTCAGTGCTAATCAGGATTGTAACACTTAATCCAAACACCCACAGAAGATTTCCAACAATTTTACACACAATGCAAATGATATTTCTTCTATCCCTTTTCTCTTACTGAATGCATGTCACATCTTTTATTAGGTAGAGCTGTTCGATTACACGGTTACTTTGGAAACAGGGTGTGTGTACTGAACTTAGAAGAAACGAGTCACATCTATACCCATTATTATTATTAATATTATTATTAAATGGCCTGTTGGTCTCAGAAATCCACAAGGACACTTCATAAACTTGGTAATATTCATGTCTGATATTTTGGTATGAACCAAGTTGAACTTTTTTGCTGACTATAGCTGTTATGCAATAGCGATTAAATAGTCTACTAAGTATACAGACAAATATTTGAGTTCATGTTTCTGTTCTGTAGAAATGCTCAGTAAATTGGTTAGTCAATTTAAGAGGAGAGGAAACTTCTCCTCTTGAGTCTTGCATGAACTTTGTCTATGCCTGATGAGCGTTGGAGACGGTTTTCTTACCTCAACCACCTGCCGTTTACTTTCAATATGTTCTATGATTAAAAGAAAGATGTTTATTTTAATCATATAACAGCCGAATATTGAGTGGATGATTGAAAGGAGAACAAACCAAATAGCGATCTGACCATTTTTAAGACCATTATTTTAGCAATAATGTAGAGTTTAACAGACATAACATAACAGATGTAAAATTCCTAAAACAGAATTAAAATTGTGACTCAGCTCAGTTTAGCATAGCTAATTAAACATTAGCATTGTTAGTATAAAATAGCATTTTAATAACACACGTGTTGGTAAATGAGCACCTGAGGATTTACTGCTTGTTATCGATTATTAACTAGTTTGAAGTTTGGAGTTTGGAGTGGCTGAAGGTGAGGAGCTTTGCTCATTATCCTGCACCGAGCTTCAGCTGACCTAAAAATATGCCACATATTTTGCATTATCGCAAAACAGATATTGCAGCACAATAATCTTTTTATCTTCATTATCCTGTTTTCATAATTGTTGGAAGCCAAACTCATAATTGAAATGAAAATGAAATGATTAGGTATGTCCCGATTATCAGTTAAACAATCAATACTGTGAGCATGTAAAGATAAATTCGAAACTACAACAATTTTTTTCAGTGGTCCCTACTACATTTCAGGTAAACTAGAGTAATTAAGGCACATTACAATAATGTACAGGAGAGCAGTACATTTCAATACAATATATATATAGCCTACATCCATTTAGGTAAACATTTAATAGCTAGGGGTTTTTGTAAACCAACGTTTCCACGATAACAGCGCTGGAGAGACTGTAACTTCTGCTCAACTTACTGCTCAACATCCAGAAAAGTACACGGAGCACACCACAAATCCTCAGTGATGGGAAAAAACAAAAGCTTGAAAGACTGTTTGTTGAGCCAGATGAGATTATATCAGTTCATGGGTTCAACTCGATCGGACGGAACACATCAACTCCACAGCCGCTGCATGAATAACGATGAGTTTCATTGGATTCCTTATTCTGGTGCCTCATTATCTACCTGACAGGAGGGATAAAGATGTTGATGCCGCGTCAGATCACGAAGGACAGAAGAGATGGCCATGAAATAAGTAATGTGCAGAATGATTACAGTAAATGAGACAGATTATGTTTAATGCAATAAGTAATTTCACTCATTCTTCTTTGAATATTAAATAATTGGCATACTGAGCCAAAGGGGCTATGCTAGGCCTGGGCATGCTACTGGTGTTAACACCATATATAACGCCTTCAACATAGAGATTTTAGTAAGTTAACTAAGCTAATTAGCATCATCTTAATATATTACATAATTTAACAATGATGTAACTATATATAATCTGGTTTACTAATTTGTTGTTGGGATATTCTTCAACATGAACAACTTTTTTGCTAAATAGTTTTGTTTCGGCAAAATGTTCCCGTGTTTGCAAGATTTTGCTTTTCTAACATCAGTCAGCTAGTTTTGGATACGTGTTGGGTAAGAAGTTTTTAATGGAGGATATTGTCAAATTTTCGCTCTCTCATTTTTTCCTAGCTATTTACTTAGCTAAAAAAAAATCAATATTAAGTAGCTCATTCCTTTCTTTCTTCTATTCTCTTTTAAGCTAGCTAACTTGTTTTCCAGAAGGTTCAGGAACAATTTTTATTTTCTAAATGCGTTTTTCTTTTTTTGATAATATTATATAGCTCATTTTGTCTGGAGATAATCCCTGTCTTTAGTTATCTTCTTTGTTCTGGAACATTCTCTGATCTTATATAGAATTTGTTTTAGCCTTATATGTTTTTTTTTTTTGTTTGTTTGGTTTGCTTTTTGGGATGGCTAGCTAGTTTTGTCTGGGTATATTCGTAATGTATTCAGCCATATTCATTTAGCGAAAGATGTTTTTAACTCTAGCACGATGGAGTTTTTTGGGGGGTAATCCCTAACATTTTCTAGCTAGCTTTATTTGTGGATAATCTCTAGTTAGCTGTCTTTGTGTTGGGAATTTTCTGCAATTTTTCTTCCCAATATCAGGGAATATATTCTCATTAGTTACCTTTTATTTCTGGGATAAATATATTTTTTTTAAGTTTGGACATATTTGCAAATGTTTCCTAGCCTTTGATTTGTGGGATTTTCTCTAATTACAACATCTCTAGTCTGAGGATATCTTAACTTTAAGTAATTTTACAGCTTACTAGTATTGTTTGGAGATTTCCTACTGATTTAATATAAACTTCTTTTTTTCCAAGATATATCTCAGCTGCAGGTTGCCCAGTGTGAAAGATACTACTGCTGTCTTTACTCACATCTCACAGCAATCAACAAGCAGCTTTCCTGATATAGAGTCATTTGGCAAGAATCATACCAGTTTTGAAAATTTTCATACAGGCACAAGCCTAAGGTGCATTTGCAATGGATGTATAATCCTTTTAACATGAGCTGATATGATGCTTGTGAATTAAATAGCTTAACCACAAATCCCTTTAACTGGAAAGCAGATGGACGAACTGACCCATTTTGCCAATATAAATATTTTACCTACGTGACGCCTACAGCAAGTTGTATAGCTCTAAACAGATGGCTCTTTACACATTGCTCATGAAATGTATATGAATCCAAGGATGTGCTGGTCTGCGCACTTGCCTTCAGCAGCCATTTATAATGAGAATGAGCAGCCAATTTGATTGCCCGACTTAAAGTGAAGTCTAAGACCACCATGAAAGTGAAAAAGAGGCTAATTTTTCAGATTGGCTCAGAGAAAGGAAGAGACAATGCATCATGTAACACGGTCATAAAAAAAAAAGCAATGCCAGGCTGAAAATCAGGCAGCATTCTGATGGCTGCTTCAGAAGAGAGCAGTACGCTTGAAGCACAACCAACCCTAAAATATGGAAAAATGTTGGTTTGTACTCTGTCATGGCACTACAAGACAAGAAGCCTGTGGAAATGTGGTTTCAAATATTATAAATCTATTACACTAAAGTTGTAATTTAGACCTAGTGAACACTACTAGAGCACGATCGATGAATGGACATGCCGAACTTATCAGCCGACATGAGCTAAATGCCGAAAAATGACAAATAAAAAAGAAAGCGATGGAAGATAGATCATTTAACCATGCTATGAGTGTTGTCCTTGTGTAGTTTGTCCACCAGAGGGCACACTGCAACTCCACTGTTGGCAACACATGTGTTTGCAATGTCACGATTCCCAACAATCAGCTGACCCAAGCAGAGTAGCAATGGTCTGTGAAACAGATGAAGACATTCAGCTACTTTAAAAAGTCAGTTTCAGTTGTACTCATAAATGAATAACGTACATGTGCAAAAAATATATATATTTTTTGTTTGTTTTAACTGAATTTTTGCTATAAATTAACAAATAAAATATCGTAGAGCATTTCGTAGTAGTGCTGGATAATATGATCAAAAATGTGCATCACGGTATTTTTTAAGATTTTAACAGTTTCACGGTATATCACTGTATTTGTTTATTTATTAACTTTTGCATGATAAGCCCTTTATATAGGTTTGAGCCTTATTCTACAGTCAGAAGTAAACAGAATAATGATTTTATCATGTATATAATGAAGGCTTTCATTACCCAAAATGACATAATATATGAAGGATTCAGTAAGGATGAAATAGTTGGTGCAAACTTCAACATAAAAACTCTCCATGATTTTTGTCCCACCCTTCTTGAGAGCACAAGCTGCACACACTTCCCAGCATGCCATTCGATAGTGTAATTTTGCAGACATGCTCCCCGGGGGCGATAATGTCATCACGATGCAACTTTTTGTATTGATGAAAGGTGCTCTTGCTTTGCATGTGTAATGAGATCACAGTCTCTTACATGAGAGTGCAGGAATCGAGGGAACCGAGCAAAACCAGAAATGATGAGAGTGCAGAAAATACACTGCGCCTTTAAAACACAGCACACCGGGGATAAGTGCGCTCTTTTCTCACTGACAGCAGGGTAGAGAGCAGGGCTGCGAGTGCACTTATCTCCAGTGTGCTGCGTTGCAAAGATGCAGTGTATTTTCTGCCGTCTCGTTGTCTCGGTTTTTGCTTGATTTAACCTTGTAGCTCTGCTCTCCTATAAAAGAGAGTGATCTTGCTACATAGTTTTAATATTGTGGATTCGATGAAGATGTTGTTATAACGTAATAACGATATGCCGGTATACAAAATCCGCAAAATCGGCCCATAAATCTGATTCGGGAGAACTGGTATATCGCCTAGCACTATTTCATTGCTATATTAACATTGTATCTAAGATATATTTACCTGATATAGATGGATTTTTTTCTAATTAAGTAGGCATAATACCTTGAAAACACATAATAAATGTGCATATTTCTAGAGGAATAATTATGCATATAGGCCTAATTAAAGTAATTCTGTTGTGCACATAGTTCAAAATATTTTTTTTGTGCATATTTAGGCCTGCTTGCCTATTTTTTGTAGTAATACTTTACTTTTGTTGCAATACTTTAATACAGTCCTATTTGAATTGAGACATGTAAATTTATGGGGTGGGTATCGGCCGATAATATCAGTTATCAGAAACTACATACCTTTTTAATCTTTATCAGTGACAAAATTCCCTTAGCCCTATACACGCTACATCTTTTATCATTTGCAATCAGTTGCTACAGAGATCCCATTTAGGTAGCTCATTTTGTCTGGTGAGATTTTCTTCCATTAGCTAACTTTTTGTTTTCAGGTACTGTATTTTCTCAAATGCTTTTGTTTTTGCTTTCTGCAACATTAAGCAGCATATTTTGTCTGGGAAAGTTCTGAGATCTGGAGGTATAGTGCAAAGACTTGTAGCTAACGATATACTGTGAGTCAACAGGAATCACATCAAGTTTGTTTATATTTTTAGTGGTCCTAACGACCATGTCAGCATGGCATATCAAATAATTTAATATTAGTTTGCTCTCAGAATTTCACTGACTGTTGCTTATTGTTGCTCTTGCTATGTGTCACAGAGGCGCTCACACCGTACAACTCATCCCCAAGAGTTTTGAGCACGCTTGAAAACATCGGCGCATCCGTGACGGCTTACAGACTTGAGAGCATGATGTCACACAGCGATGTTTTTTGCTGAGCTGTAGTTGGGCTGGTGTGGGGCTGTTGCAGATCCCCAAAGCTGATCAGGGAAATTGGGGCTAAATTCATGAAATATGCAATTCAGGAATTCCTAATCCTTATCTAACTATAATTTAATTACAGCTGCATGCAAAAAAAAAAAAAATGCAACTTTTCCACCACATCATGCTGTGTGAGTGTTCGATCAGATAAGATGAGTAGAAGTAGCATCTTCCTGGCAGCATAAATAACTCATCAGCTCCTAGAAAGAGTTTTTCCACATTTTTAGACACACTCCACAAGGCAATGTGTTCATTTCATTGGAACATATGGATCTCAAGGGAAAAAAGCGAAATAATGTAAGATTGAGGTTTATATGCACTTAATTGCTAGTTCACTCCTTCTAGCTCAGCTGATTAGCACAGCATTGTTTTGCAGTAGTGCAGAAATGCTTCTGTCACAAGCCTTTGAGTTTTAAATGAGCTTTACTGTTCTCACATTAAAATCCACACTATCACACTGAAGCACCACTGCGGTGACAGACTAATTACCCTCAAGCCGAGCATCTACAGGAGTAGGAGTCTACTGCGATTGCTGAAGAGCGCGATTATCTTGTCTCGGTCCAGCCGCTCTACTAATTCCTGTTTCTTTCATAGTGTAAAAATGTGAAGAAGAACTACTGAGACCATGACAAGAGAAGAAAAGGCAGAGAAAAGAAAAAACAAGCACGCAAAGAAGCAAGAGAAGAAAGTCTAACTGCAACCAGACTGTAACCATTTTTGGAGACAGTTTGACTAAATTTTATAACTAGACTTGTAAGTACGTCCCTCGTTTTTAATCGCGTGAAACACCAGGAGGAAGTGAGAATTGGTGCGCGCATCAGTGTGTGTGTGTGTGTGTGTGTGAGTGAGAACGCGAGTGATTAGAGTGGAGAGCTAACGGTACGTTTCCACTGCAGCGAATTTCGCTGTGCTCTTATTCAGGTTGCATGAGGGCGAAATTCATCACCAGAAGTGACATTGCGAGATGGCATTGCAAGGCAACTCGGTGAAAGCAAAAAGCTGTCTGAAGCAGAAGACAAGTTCCATGCTGAGTTCACTGGCTCCAATTAATTTCCGTAAACCCTAGAATAGCAAACGTTCATTCATAATTGTTTTTTTTGCAGATGTGTGGACATTTATTAAGAGGGTTTTTTTTTTATTATTATTTATTTAAAATAAGTCTACTGCAGAAAGAGTGCAGATCTACTACAATTCAGACAACGGTGTTAAAATAAATGTTCAAGTTCAGCAATTCTGTCTTATCATTATTAAATTGTTGCATTTTTTCACATGCAAAAAGATCAATTTCATGCAAATGAGAACCATGTGAAAATCAATCAGTTCAGCATGTGCTGTATTCGGTATGTGGCGTTCTCCAGAGAGGCAGGGGTGATTAAAAAAAAAGGCTTAAATCATATGATACAAATCTGATGATTTGTGCTAGCTTGGCAAAAGATGCTACCGTAACCCTACGCTAACCCTAACCCTAACCCATAGCGCAAATAAATGCTGCCGACAGCGGAGAATAAACCCGACTTTAGCCGCAGCCCTTAACCAAACCCTGACCTCAACCCTAACAGTTAAAGCTTAAAATTAACACTGAAACCTTAACTTTAAACTGAACATGCATCCACTAAGGAGCATATTTCAATAGATAGCACAAATCGCAAGAACACCGTGCTGGCTGATGACGACAGTGCACAGCGCATGCGTATAAGCAAAGAGCCACATGAATTCCGATCTGAGCGTCTCATTCAGGTCGCATAGCCGTACATCGGATACGTATTGGATTTAGGACCACATATGAAAGTGACTCAAATCTGATGTGTAAAGATTAGATTTGCGTTTCCACGCAGCCCTGAAAAGAACAGATCTGTGTCACATTAAATCAAAAAATCAGATTTGAGTCACTTCAGCATGGCTACGTCTTCAGCATTCAGGTCACAAATGGACTGCCAAGACACATAACAGTGTTTATCATGTGACTCCAAGGTGTCCAGCTGAACACTTTTGTTCAAATTTCGTTTCTGCCTACATCACTTCCGCTATAAAGTCCCTGCGCAAAATTATATTAAAACATTAAACCTTCATTATTTATTCGTACTTCAACCACATACATCGCTGCTCCTCTCCATTTTTTTCTACCGTGTCGCCCTGTTACCAAAACAATTACAGCGTCCAGCATTAATGATGTATTTCCCTGTTATGTCTGTGTCGGGGACGAATCAGGGAGCGTTAGCGTTTACACTACAGAAGGTATGTGGTTAAATGCGTCCCAGACCACCCTGGCAAGTGGTTTGAGCAAATGTGTCTTGAAAGCGTCTTGGAGGTCATTTACACTTTAGCTCTGTCCAGTTGTGATCAGATCGCCTAAGACACATTTTAATACCGAGTGTAAACGGGGTAAGAGAAGCATCCACCACCAACTCCAGGCCTTTCTGTTACTAATTTGTACACCTTGAATACCCTTAAAATGTACTTCAAACAGGAAGGAGGTTATTGAAGAAAAACTATTTCAGACATTTGGCCTTGCTGTGACCTTCAACCTGTTTGGATTTTCAATTCCAAAACCTAATGAGTTTATCTTTTGGTTACAATGATAAGTCCATATATATCCTAAAAACATTCAACAATCGTCCTTAAGATATCACACTGATCTCAGATAGACAGACACTCAACCCCAAAACATAAGAAATAACTGACAGAAAGAAAGAAAGAAAGAAAGAAAGAAATTTAGAAAGAAAGACTAGCTTTGCGAAGGATTAACTCCATCAAGTGCAGCGGCTCCTCTATGATTTTATGTCTGTATTGATGTTTAAACCTGCAGAATTTTGACCAACTATGTGCTCACCTCATCATTTCACATTTCATTTCAACTTGCTGTTATTCAGCGTACTCAGTGGCGTAGCATGCTACTTCTTGAACTGTGAACAGATGATTGCTTAGAGGACTCAATAACTTGCTTGGTATATGCTGTAGAACTTTCTCTCCATAATGTTTACACTGGAGGCCTTTAGCAGGGAATTTAAAAGAAAATCAATTAGAAGAGCATGATCACCAGACAGCTGCTATAATGAGTGAAGCAGTCATCCGGGTTCGTAGTTAAAACAAACAGAAACTCGTCTGTCACCCGTTAATTTAATCACCATCTGGATCTGGGTTTTTGCCTTGTAGGAGTTGAGTTTAAAAAAATACAAATAAAAGAAATATATATATATATATAAACCGTTATTGCACATAACTAGGAAAAATCATACAGATAGGACTGAAGTTTCTACAGGTATCACAGCGATGATGCTAATACACTTCTTCTCCATGGAAAATCTAGACCTTCATTTAATTGGTGTGTGTAACCCTGCGTTCAAACGACTGAGCAACAAGTTGCTCCTTTTACTTTGGGTTGTGAAGTGCAGCCAGAATCCAGCACACAATTTACTACAGTATATGATTAATTAAATAATTCTAACATTTTAATAAAGTACAACAAGTGTGAAATTGGTTGTTTGATGTACCTCATGTACCTGACTTCAAATTAGCGTTGCTAGCATATTAGCAGTTCAGGCTCTACTAACTACATATATGCCAATATACACTGTATCTTCTTCTAACTAGTTAAAACTAGGACAAATGAAGTAACACACAAATCAGTGAGAAAATTAGTGACTAAAATGATTTTATATACTGGGCTTTGTATTAGCCCTGTTAGCAGATTAGCAACCCAAGCTAAATGTACTAGCTACAAGCATTCTCATGAGACACCAATGATCTCTGCTTCTTCATTCCAAGCATTATTTTTCTTATTCAATTCTTAAGACACATTTAATGAGCGGATATTTATGATATAATAAATAAGATGAAGCCACAGTTATAGTGTTTTTCCCCCCCTATATTTCTGAGTCATGTAGTACATAGGAACTAACTGCAGGTAGGAACTACCTCTGAGAAGGGAAATTTAAAAAACCATGTTGTACCACACACACTATAGGACCGGTCCGAGGAATCATTTGCAGTAATTGCTTTGATTTGTCACTTTACTGTGTTGGACCTTGTTTGCATAAAGTTGAAAAAAAATCTCATTTCATATGTTGCGTCAGTCGCTGAAACCGCGGCTCTCTGTCATGCATGCACCTAGAAAATTAATGCTCACTTGTTACTTTATATATAGTGTGAACGCGGGGTAATACTGCTATCTTGCAGAGTTCAACAACGTGTCTATGAATACAGTGAGTCACATGCGGACCACAGAAACCTAATAAAATTAGTTATTCTCATGAGCAGGTGTTTATGCTGTGCATGGTATCAGTTTACCTCACAATTTTGCTCCACATATTGGATCTACGCTTCAGGGACACGCAGGACAGACGCTGCAGCTCGACAAATATAAAGCAACTCTATACTCCCAGAGAACACAGATTATACAAGTAAAATGAGGGATTTATGCGCTA
Source organism: Parauchenoglanis ngamensis (assembly GCA_030014255.1). Classification (NCBI taxonomy): domain Eukaryota; kingdom Metazoa; phylum Chordata; class Actinopteri; order Siluriformes; family Auchenoglanididae; genus Parauchenoglanis; species Parauchenoglanis ngamensis. The sequence continues at coordinate 24,008,466 of JAQMYM010000035.1, forward strand.
CATGTTCACCCTCACGTCCTACACATTTTCGCAGCCTCAACATATTCGCATCAACATATTTTGCTCAAAACATTGCCATTGGTTCCTGACTTTTCAGACAGGAAGTAAACATCTAGTAAAGTCTGGATAAAATGCAAGAAAGACATACAATAATACACCAGTTGAATTAACTGAGCTGAAAACTGACTGGGCATGGCCTAATATTCTAACAAGCAAGCGTTACAACTGTCTATCTGAGGGCCTGTTGACGTTTTTAAAACATTGCTTTTCTCTGTGGTTTGTTTTCACGTCCACATGAAAACAGCATTTTTGGATGTCGGAAAATGAAGCTATTTGGAAATGCTGCCTTTTTTGACTGTTTTCATCTGAACAGGAAAAATGGATGTTTTTTTTTAAAACCTGCAGCAGGAAATGACAGGTTATTACGTCGTGGTTAATTTAATTTAATCCTGATCCACATTGTTTCTGCGTATAAAATGCTAAACAAGGAGGACTGGCTGGTTAAGATGAAAGAACTGGAATCCTTGGAGGTTGAAATCAAGGTACCTCTTGAATGACCCTTACCCCAATAAACCTCACCTATTTTTTCCCTTAAAAAGGTTCACCATGTAGGATTCAGTGCACCAGCAAACATGGATTCCTCTCATTTCTTCCTTCTTGTCTTCCTATCTTCTTCGTCAGCCTTCTGGTGCTTCCTTCTAGATTCAATATAAAAATGGGGAATGTGAAAGGATCTTTCTAGAGGTTTTGTCCATTCGAGAACTACTGGAACTCGCTATGTAGATATAAAGGGCTCATTCTAAGTTTACAAAAACACAATGATTCGTAGTTACAGGTAATTATACACTAATGAAAACATTATCAGGAATTCCATAAATATATTATGGAATATATACTTCCTTTCTGCTAATAGATACCCTTAAAATCCTACACAGGGGGCTTTTAAAGAACTGAAATCCTGGAGGCTCAAATCAAGGTACCTCTTGAACGACCTTCACCCCAGCTAAGCCCTGCCCATTTTTCCCTTAAGGTGAAAAATGTTAACGTTTGAGAATGATCAGTTGCCAAGAGGACCAACTGCTACCTCATTAGAAAAGTCAGAGTCATGCTTCTTCAGAATTTAAGACAAGTTCTGTACAGCAAAAATGAAATCAACTTGAGAATAATACAAACGAACAAGCTGAAAAAAACAAGGAAGTGTCACGTTAATACTACATATCAACTGACTTATTAAAATATTTACACTATCAACACATTATAAAAAGAGAAACGTGGAATAAAAGACTAAGCACTAGATGTCCAACTGGACTCTGGCTTCAAGAAAATAGGTCAAACTAAAGTTTTCCATAACAACAGTGACTGAGTGAGTCAGACGCAGAGCTCCTGCTGTTTTAATGGAGATAAATGTGCAAATGTTTTTACTGAAAGAAAAGGTCGGTATAATGGAGATGGACTCAAGAATGTGATTATTTTTCCGCTAACTGGCATTAAAATATTAGTTTGACACTGTTGTTGAAAAACAGGAATACTCATTTACTTTAAAATATTTCTCAGTTGTAGTGGACCTGCTTTGATTTCCATGCTTTATCTTTCACAAAACACTTGGCTGGTGAACAGAATTGCAGGATGCTCATTAGTCACCAATACGGTGAGCAATGAGACCTTCAAACTTAGCCAAAATAAGGAGGCCTTAGATTACTGGTGTCCTTGTCCTCCATAAGAAATAGGCTAATGATGATATTTTGAATTCTGAAAAAGTAAAGAGAGTCATGAATAAGTAAGCAATAAGACATAATGGGGTGTGATGTTATAGGTCGGTGGTTAGCACTGTTGCCTCACAGCAAGAAGGCCCTGGGTTCGATCCCCGGGTCACCCAGGGTGCCTTTCTGTGTGGAGTTTGCATGTTCTCCCCGTGCATGCGTGGGTT
>JAQMYM010000035.1:24077232-24105178 GCA_030014255.1 Parauchenoglanis ngamensis
CGGCGTTTATTTATCACCGAATAAAAGTCGTTAGCTTCTGAAATCAAAGCCTGAGTCATCAATTATTCTCCACGACAACATCAGAAAAGTTCAAAAGTATTATTAGTGTAAGAGCTGAAATATATAGTGTTTAAATAATGGTACAAAGTATACGTTTAAACCAAGTAATTTTGTAAACTTAAGTAATTCAACATTTTATCAAATTTGAACATTACAATAAGGAATTCTGTGCATGCATTGTGAAGATAAATAATAAAATTCCACTTTTTTTATACACATATGACATGATATTAGCTTTTGACCCTGTTATTTTGCATGACATCATAGCAGAAAACCTAGTTCTGCCTAGTTCAAACCCTGTTTGCAAGCAAGAATAAAAGTCACCAGATCTTGGTTATCCAAGATGGCGGCGTGGCAGTAGCACACAGTGGCCACTCTGGATCCGAAATGGTGCTATTTTGTGCTATTTTGTTTCTTGGCGTGATCTCGGCGGCACATGAACACCAAAACAAACGGTGTTCATGTCTACCCATGACAAACATTACTAGAAATTAAGGAATATTCAAAAACTGACCTGCAGGATGCCCTTTTGGAGACACTACGCGTCCGCGGGTTGCTGCAGAAACCAGGCCTCCTGTCCTCGGCGTCGCCTGATGCCAGTGGTCGGGGGAGGGGCCGCTGAAAGCGGTGTGCAAGGAAGCGGAAGCGCGGCAAGCAGGTGGGGGTCGGTGCTAGGCTAAGAGCTAATCCTAGCCGGCTTGGCATCCCGTCTACCCTACTTTCCAATATCTGCTCTCTGGACAATAAATTGGACTACATCCAACTCCAGTGGACTATCCAGCGCGAGTTTAGAGATTGCTGCATCTTTGTTTTCACAGAGACATGTCTCAGTGACAGAGTTCCGGATGCTGCCATTCAGCTAGACAGGCTCACTGTGTTTCGTGCTGACAGAAAAACAGCTCTGTGCGGTAAGACTCGTGGTGGTAGCTTGTGTGTTTACATCAACACGGAATGGTGCAAGAACTCTGTGCTAGTTTTTAGTTACTGCTCATCATTTGTGGAGTTTGTTACTGTAAGATGCAGACCTTTTTATTTACCTCGGGAATTCACCATGGTGCTCATTGTCGGAGTGTACATTCCCCCCAGCATGAACGCTAAAAATGCGCTCTGTGGGCTGTACAGGGCTATTGGTGAGGTGCAGAATGCACACCCCGATGGACTGCTTATTGTCGCCAGAGAGTTCAACTATGCAAATCTCAAGTCAGTGCTCCCGAAATTCCATCAGTATGTAGACTTTGCAACGAGAGGAACAAACATGCTGGATCTTGCTTACACAAACATTCCAGGTGCGTACCGTGCGGAGCCCCACCCCCACCTCGGCTACTCAGACCACATGACTGTTATGATAATGCCAGCATACAGGCTGCTCGTCAGACGCACCAAACCGGTTCTGAAGGAGATGAGGACCTGGCCTGCAGGAGCCATCTCTGCTCTTCAGGATTGTTTTGAACACACTGACTGGCATATGTCCAGGGAGGCTGCAACCGAAGGCGACAACACCAACTTGGAGGAGTAAACATCATCAGTGACCAGCTACATCAGCAAGTGCGTAGATGATGTCATTGCCTCCAAGACCATCATTACATGCTCAAACCGGAAGCCGTGGATAACCGCAAAGTGGCGTGAGCTGCTGAGGACCCGTGACTCCACCTTCAGAGCAGGTGACAAGGCGGCCCTAAGAACAGCAAGGGCCAAATTGTCTCGGGCCATCAGAGCAGCAAAGCGTGCACACAGCCAGAGAATCCACAACCACTTTCAGGACAGCGGCGACACCCGGCGCATGTGGCAGGGCATCCAAGCCATCACTGACTACCCATGGAATCTGTCCTCAGGAACCCACAGAAGGCTGCTGGACCAGACAACATCCCTGGGAGAGTGCTCAGAGAATGTGTAAACCAACTGGCAGATGTTCTCACTGACATCTTCAACATCTCCCTGAGCACTGCCATTGTCCCGAAGGGCTTCAAAGCCAGCACCATCGTTCCTATGCCAAAGAAGTCTTCAGTGTCCTGCCTCAATGACTATCGTCCCGTTGCACTCACACCCATCATGATGAAGTGCTTAGAGAGGCTCGTCAAGAGGCACATCAAGACCCTGCTGCCTCCCTCACTGGACCCCCTGCAGTTCGCCTATCGCCCTAACCGGTCCACAGATGATGCCATTGCCACCACCCTACATCTGGCCCTCACACATCTGGACAATAAGGACACCTCTGTATGAATGCTGTTCAAAGACTTCAGTTCAGCATTCAACACGATTATTCCTCAGCACCTGATTGGGAAGCTGAACCTGCTGGGTCTGGACACCTCTCTCTGCAACTGGATCCTGGACTTCCTGACCGAGAGACCGCAGTCAGTCCGGATTGGGAACAGTATCTACAGCACCACCACACTGAGCACTGGGGCAGCAAGGCTGTGTGCTCAGTCCACTACTGTTCACTCTGCTGACTCATGACTGTGCAGCAATGCACAGCTCGAACCACATTGTCAAGTTCACCAATGACATGACTGTGGTGGGTCTTCTCAGCAAGAACGACGAGTCAGCATACAGAGAGGAGGTGCAGCAGCTAATGGACAGGTGCAAATACCACAACCTGTCTCCAAACGTGGATAAATCCAAAGAGATGTTGAAGCCAATAGCACTCACCTCACACAGCATGAGGGTCTTTGAGAGGCTGGTCCTGGACACTCTCCACCCCCTGGTGAGGCCAATGAAAGATTCCCTCCAGTTCACTTACCAGGCCAGGATTAGAGTGGATGATGCCATCATCTACCTGCTACACCGTGCCTACAGCCATCTTGATAAGCAGAGTGCATCTGGAGGATTACATTCTTTGACTCCTCCAGTGCCTTCAACACCATTCAAATAGCCAAGCTGGGGAGCAAACTGTCTGCTATACAGGTTCATGCTCACCTAGTTGCAGGGATTTTGGATTATCTGACTGATAGGCCACAATACGTATGACTACAGGGATGCAAGTCTGACATGGTGCTGTGTAGCACAGGAGCACCTCAGGGAACTGTTCCATCACCGTTCCTCTTCACCCTGTACACATCTGTCTTACAATACAACACGGAGAAATTCTGCAGAAATTCTCATGCAGAAATTTCTTCATGCAGAAATTCTCAGATGACTCCGCAATAATTGGATGTATCAAGGGTGGGGATGACTCTGAATACAGGATGGTTGTAGACAGTTTTGTGGACTGGTGTGAGCTGAATCAGCTGGAGCTCAACATCCAAAAGACCAAAAAACTGGTGGTGGACTTGCGAAGCTCATGATCTCCTGTCACTCCCCTGTCCATTAGAGGGGTAGATGTGGAGATTGTTCAGGATTGCAAATACCTGGGTGTGCACATTGACAATAAGCTGGACTGGTCTAAGAACTCTCTGACCACACACAAGAGGGGTCAAAGTAGGCTGTACTTCCTATGTGGACTTCAATCTTTTAGAGTCTGCAGCACCATGTTGCAGATGTTCTATGAGTCTGTAGTGGCCAGTGCCATTTTATTTGCTGTGGTTTCCTGGGGTGGTAGCATGAAAGTGGCAGATATGAAGAGAATTAACAAACTGACAAACAACAAACAACTTATTCCAAACTTCCACTTTGTCAATAGTCTTCCACTGGTTTTTTCTTTCTACTGATTTTTATTTTTATTAGATTTTTGGACTATTTTATTTTTATTCTATATTGTTCTAGTGTTTTTGTGTCTTTGTGTGTTGTGGCAGTCATCACATAGTAATTTCCTGAAGGATCAATAAAGTTTTCTGATTCTGATTCTGGTTATTATTATTATTTTTATGTTTCTGTAAGCAAACTAGGACACATCATCACTATAACTACATTTCTCACATGTGATTAAGTGTGTATCGCTAACTGCATTTGTATGAAGAAGGGGAGTGATGCTCTATAACCGTTTCAGTAACACACTGTGAATCAATCTCATCCTGCACTGAGGGGTGTGTTTGTGTGTGTTTGTGTGTGTGTGTGTGTGTGTGTGTGTGGCTTCTTTCATAAATATTAAATAAACACCTTCTAACAAATCCTTCACCATCTCAGTGATTACACAGGTTTACTGAGCTTTGGGTTTTAGGATTTTGTCCACAAGATGGCGACAGTGAGGCATGTTGCACAGAAAATCACCACAGGAAATTCAAAATTCCATTTATAATGAATTCTTTCTCTTTAATTCTTATATTTGTTTTGTTTACATATATGTATATTAATGAATCTGTCAGTCTACAATAAATAAACAGAAACGCTGAGTATGTGAGAAAGAGTAAATGAAGGAAGATATGAAAAAAATTAAATATTCTTGGGAACATTTTAAAGAAAGAATCTTAGAAAATGTTGGAAACACAGAGGAAAGAGAAAAATATTCTGCACATCTGCATGAAGACAGCAAATCTAACACAGTTTTGCAGTAAAACAAGACGCCGCACACGGGAGGAAAAAAGTCAAAAGAATGAAACAAACATTCTGATTAACCATATATATGTATATATTAATGTTTGAAAGGTGTTACAAAGCTTTTAAATTCAACCATAGTTTCATTTTATAATGGAAAGATGTAATATTAAAAAAAATAATAAAAAAATTAAGATACTACTTTTACGTAAAAAAAATGAATTCATGTACACAGACTACAGGATAAATAAGATAAACAATGCTGGGCTAAGTTAATGCTTAAATATAAGTAATTAATAGAGCTTTATTCTCCCTCTTTGACTGGAAATAAAAACTGCTTTTTATTAATTGATATATGTATGAAAAGTAAACTGGGTGTGTGTTAAATGTGACGGCTGCCGAGCATGGACAGCCTGCTTCCAATCATCCCATAGATTTTTTCGGAAAACACCCCAGTACTCAGATGTTCCTAGGAAATGAAAGACATACCACGGTTATCTTTTTTGTTGAAAGTAGAGTAAATTATTATGCAAGCTGAGAGGGGTTCCCAAACTTTATCATATGACTGTAATTGTGTATATGACAAACTTTTGAATCTTGAATCATTTTGTTCTTCACCCTCTCATCATGGGGGTCTGCGCACACACACACACACACGACTGTACTTTGAAAATGAAATAGGGGGCTGAAAATGTACATGACTCCAGCTTTAGGACTTTCAGTCGTAGTGTTTTTATACTCTTTAATGAATGCTACTTTGCTTTCATTCTTCTAGAATCTGAAACTGGGTAATATTATTCGTAAACATGGTATTAGCGTCCATTGCTATGCTGATGACACACAATTATATATTTCAGCAAAGCCAGATGAGAGACACAAGCTTAATAAAATTGAGGACTGTGTAAAGAACATTAGACAATGGATGCTTAATAACTTCCTTCTACTTAATTCTGATAAGACAGAAGTGCTAGGAAGTAAGTTTTCCAACTACTTAGTAACTCTGGATGGCCTTTCGGTTTCACCATGTGCCAAAGTAAAAGACCTTGGTGTGATTATTGACTCCAATCTGTCATTTGAAGCTCATTTAGATAATATCACTAGGACAGCCTTCTTTCGTCTCAGAAATATTGCTAAGATAAGAAATATGATGTCACTGCATGACGCAGAAAAACTAGGTCATGCTTTTGTTACCTCTAGGTTAGATTACTGTAATGCCTTACTGTCTAGATGTTTCAGTAGGTGCATAAGCAAGCTCCAATTAGTCCAAAATGCAGCAGCAAGGGTCCTTAATAGAACAAAAAGATATGAGCACATCACCCCTGTCATATCTATACTGCATTAGCTCCCAATTAAATTTTGCATTGATTATAAAATACTACTGTTGACCTATAAAGCACTGAATGGTCTCACACCTCAGTACCTGGGCAAACGTCTGGTGCTTTATGACTTCCCATGACTACATAGATCAAAAGCTACAGGGTATTTGTTGGTACCTCGAATAGTGAAGGTTACAGCAGTGGGCAGATCTTTCTCATACAAAGCCCCTCAGTTATGGAACAGTCTTCCAGTTAGTGTTTGGCACTCAGACACAGTGTTAGTGTTTAGGTCTAGGCTGAAAATAAATTTTTTAGTCAAGCCTTTTGTTAATAGCCTTCTAGTAGGTAAAGGAGCAGATCTGGAGGGTTCTCAGGCATCTAGTGTTTTGGTAAACTGGGATGTTTGGATGCTGTTGCCCCCCCACTCTAACGCATTCACTCAGGATGGTGACAATGGAGTGGCTGGCCGCTTTATGTCCCAGAGCACCCTCATGTCTGTGCTATCTCCTGGCTCTCCCTTTTAGTTATGCTGTCATATCTTACTGCCTTGACGGAGTTCCTACTTGCACTCAGCACATGATATACATTGTTCTTTAACTGTTATGTGTCAATGAGCATACCTAACAATCAGCTTTTCTCTTCTCTCTCTCTCTTTCTCTCTCCCTCTGTTCAAGCTGCACATGCTACTCCTGAGATAGAACTGATCCTGACCTCTTCTGCTTTCCAGACCTTCCTGATTTATCCTGATGTCCTACTTCTGGTTTGAGTCATCACTTGGAAAGCACTTGCTCCTGTTGAAAATGCCCCCTTATGAACTGCCTCAACATACACATAGAACTGTGAAGATGCCGTTGAACTGCTGTTGACATGAGCGATTCTGCTACAATGACATAGGACTTAAATTACCACAAACACTCTTGCACTCAAATCTTCATCAGTGAATCAGCTGAAACAGAACAGACTTTATGTTAAAACTATATTGAATTATGTAACTGTACTTTTTGGACCATATAACAGACAGTTACAAAAGTGTGCATGGTTTCAACATGATCTCATGTCACCCAAATAAGTATGGGTTCTCTTTTGAGTCTGGTTCCTCTCAAGGTTTCTTGTGGTTAAAATCGCTATACAAATAAAATTGAATTGAATTTAATTGAATAATTAGCCAGGTTTCTTGAAATGTTCGCATGAATGATTCCTTAACCTGCAATCATCCTTGTCCTTTATGGTTACAGTTGCTAGTGTTTCCTCAGTATTATACTAATACCGCTGCTACAGAAGTCGACTCACTGAACAGAAGACAGAAGAAGAAGAGTTACTGAACAACAGCCAGTTGTTCAGCCAGTTGTTACAGAAGAAGAATCACTGAACAACAGCCAGTTTTATTAAAATGTTTATCTTCTCTGCTACATATTTTTAGTATAAAGTAAGAAGAAAATGTTAATAGAAAATGTTTCTATTGCTATTAATGTTCATCCCTCATATAGCACTGTTAATCTGAGGCAAATTGGCCTGTTGATAATGATTCTATTTTAAATGCATTCTTGACATGTTTAGCACCTAGATGTATTGTTTTTGTGCACATTTTTACTTTATTTTGTTCTTAATCACCATTTATGTGTCTGTTGTGGAAATTTAGCCAGCAGTTTTATGTTTTTCATTTCAGCTTCTTAAGTCAAAGAGCATTTTGTTGTATAAAAGGCAGATTCAAATCAAAGTAGTGATTAGTAATGTATTGTAACAGCAAATGAATCCAAGAATTATGCCAAACATTCATGTACATTTTAATTACTCCATGAAGTGAATAATATTAGCATTACTACATGAATGCTCCTGACATTATGTAAATGTATGTGTGGTTTATTTCTATTTTCAGACTATGGACTCATAAAAAATGTGTGGGCACTTGCGGGGGCACTAGCAAGGCGTGCAGAGCGAAACACAGACACAATAGACTGTAACATGTGGGGAAAGTGCTCTTTTATTTGAATTTTTGGTGAGATACTGGGAGAGTGAGGGAAAAGGGGTGAAGGCTTTTGGTAGAGCAGGGTTCTTGGTGTTGGAGGAGTGTTCTGAGGTGGAAGGTTGCTGGAGGCTAGTCTCTTCCTGAGCTGGGGTAGCCTAAAGTCACCAGGGCTCCATATAGCCCTTCAGCTATATAGCCTATAGCGTCTTCAGTGTCCTGTCTGTTTGTTGAGACACAAAGGAGAGCAACTGATCAGAAACAGCGTCTGACTGGAGCTTACTCCCTTGCCTGCCTTCCCGAGACCCATTCATACTCTCACTACATCTCATGGAGGGTGAGCACTTAGTGCTGTGCAACGCTACCTCTTTACTCCATATGGCCGCATAGCCATGTGCTCTCCAGAGGTCCACAACACCGCTGCAATACAGTGAGGAGTGCTTGCTTTTTTGGAGGAGTCAGCCATTGGAATGCGACCACAGTACCCCCTCACAGCTCACAGATGTGAGCCAGGTGTATGATGGCATCTATCTTGCTGCATGGAACTACCAGGAGATCACAGGGCTCTCCTCAGAAGTCACAGTGGTAGTAAAGCAGGCCATTGTTTATTCTGAAGTAAGCTGCTGGTATAGCTCCATTGATTCCCTGCAGTTCCCCCTCATTCTCATGCACCTGGCTCCAGCAATGTTTTAGCTGTTTGTCCCCCCACTGCTCTGTTCGAATGTTCCCGTCCAAGGCCACCTGCTTAGACACAAGAGACAGAGAGTTACTGGTTGGTGTTGACTCACCTTCAGCCTCAGTGTCAGCAGCATTGCCATCATCTTGGGCCAGGAGCACGTAGTGCAGCTGCAAGCCATTGACCTGGCTCTGTGGGGCCATCATCACCTTCTTGGTTGTCCCTACAAGAAGCCCAGCCAGTCCCTCCCCAGAAGGAGAGGCACAGAAAGTTCTGGGAGCAGCCCCACTAGAATGGGTCTCTTACCCCAGTCTCCCCATATGCATATTTCTGCCACCTGGACCTCCTGGATGTTCTCATGGATGCACATTACTGCCAGAAAGCTGCATGGCTGTACTGGCTCAGGGAGGGAAGAAGGGTATACAAAGGTGATGGTGCTGCTGGAGTCATATAGGGCTTTCATGGGGGTTTTATTTAGCTGGACAGTGAGGGTAGGTTCCAGGGGCTGGGAGGTGGTGTGCACTATGCATCCATTGAGCCAGGGTTTCTTGGGACATGGCTGGGCTCAGCAGTCAGACTCAGTTGCCATGGGCTCATTCCACAGTGCAGCATGGGGGTGTCAGGGAGAGCTAGAGTCCTAGGTTCGACTAGGGTAGTTGGCTGTTGGTAGGTGTCCCAGCGGAAGGCTGGTGGCTCCCTCTGCTCCCCTCTCCCCATCTCTATTGTGGCAAGGTCATGTTCCAGAGCAGTGGTCAACTCATGGGGGCTCTGTTCTTGGCAGGTGCCCACTGCTTCCTCTCTTCTCCTCTCATGAGGAGAGACCTTAGGAAGCAGTTAATGTCATCCAATAATGGAACTGCCCGGTGGCCTGCCTCCACTGCTCCGAAGTGACAGCGGGCTAGGATCTCTCCCTGGAGGATGATGTAGTCAGCAGCTAGAGAGTAGCATGCTCATTGGGCCTCTCCTATGAGAGGGGGATAGAGACTTGTTGGGCCTCTCGGGACAAAAGCATCACTCCAGTCCCTCTGAGCCCAGCCTTCATGCCTCAAACATAAAAGTGCCCAGGTAGGCTTTTACATCGCGTCACAGGTTGGGTTGGGGAGGGGGATCACTGTTGCAGGGTCTGCCATAGACCAATCAACTCCACTGTGGCTGTGTGGAGGCCCCAGGCAATTCTGTCCATCACTTGGACCTGGCAGAACAACCCTGAGTGGAGAAACAGTGCCGGATTGGAGCATACCCCCTCGTCTGCTGCACCGAGGCCCTTTTGTACTTTCCCCATGTCTCATGGAGGGTGAGAACTTAGAACAGTGCAATGCTGCCTCGTTACTCCACCCTGCCCAATAATCATGTGTTTTGATGAGCTGTCCTTTCAGCCCCACTGCTGCAGTATGACTGCGGTCACAGCACACAAGTGCTTGGGAGAAAAACAGAGCTGTACTGTGTTCAACACTATTAAAGTAAAGAGTATAATGTTGTGCAGTTAGAGAAAAATAATCAATGATGGGCTATTGCGATGTGGTCGTACACGAAGTGGAGTTATTGGTACCACCACAACACAAGTATTTTTTTCCTTATACTACAGTAATTTGCCAACAAATACAATGTTTTATTTCCTAAAGAATATGTTTATCTATTTATAGTTACATTTAATGTTGTGAAACACCCATGAAATACAATACTACTGTTTTCACTTACACTATAGCAGTTGTGAACAGTCGTTCCCTCACAGGCTTTTTCTCCTAACTTGTAGTCAGTTAGACAAAACAAAAAAATGCAGCTAGCAAGAAACTGCAATCTCCTCTGTCCAGCAAATGCTGGAAAACCTAAAGTTACTTTCACTTTACATTCCCTGTGAATGATCTGTTACTACAGAAATGATAACATATTAGAGCAAGCGCATCATTTTTCAACCTGAGATTTGCATTCATGTAGACACTTATTAGTGGATTTAAATCTATTCTATTTGTTTTTTTTCCTGAATTTATAATGTCTAGGCTGTCTGGTTACGATGTAAGAACAGAAAAAAGAAGACAAAGGACAGCTGAGTGAAACATTACTGAATCTGAAGCAAAGTCTTCCATCACCATGGCAATACCCACCTCTGTATTTCACTCTCTCTTTTTTCTCTCTTTCACATACAGACAACATAGCTCTGAAGAAAGAGAGACTGAGTGACGAGCGACATCATGAGTAATTCTCTTCACACCTTTGCTCTTTATCTCTCCTCCCACAGAGTGGCCAGTTTATTAGATACAAGATAAATGCATTTATACTACAGCACTGCTGGATTCTCAAACATGACTGGTCAAAAGGCGGTGATACATTTTCTATAACATCAGCTCAGACAATAATGCTGCTGTAATTCAAATCACAAGTTTATATTAATGCACTTGTTCTAATACATTAGCATTCCTATTCGTTCAAAGGGACTTATGTGTCGGATGCTCCACATAATCTACATAATCTAAACTCCACTTCCTAAAAACATTATTTATTCACAAACAAAATCATTGATTACTTTCCTAAAATATCACACTCCCAAAAAGTGTTTCTCAGGGTTCATTTATTATACACAAGTATATTTGCTTTGCCCTCGCCTTCGTCTAAGCAGCAGCATGAACGTTAATCCTGGCCTCAGTAATTTGCACCAGCATGTATGAGAAAAACTCTCATCATCCCTCACACCCCAGTGCGCTTCTCTGGGCAGCTCAATTAACATTATTGACTTGAAAAATCCTCCTTCTCAGGTTAAAGTTGGTTTTAATAAACACTAAGCTGAGTTATCAAGGGATTTTCTTGAACTCTAAGACCTTATTCCAGCCTCTAAGATGAATATTTGAACTTCAAGTTCAAATGAGACAGGAACAGAATGAGAAGTTTTGGTCATGAGTGCTCTATAATGAATGTAGAAAAGTACAAGCATTAACACTTTATGTGAATCATTATTTGATGCATTTCCTTTTTTAGATGATTAAATTTAACAATTGAATGTTTACAGAACTGAGTCTAAGAGCAATTTAATGATGACTTTATCTTCTAAGTTCACAGATGCAGACATTCTTGAGTCTTTTTTTCAGGTTCTCAGCTTCCAAAAAGAAAAATGACCCTTAAATGTTTTGGTGACCTAAAGTTTAAGTGTAAAATCCTAATCATGGCTGTATCTATACGTCCTAAATGTTTCTACGAATCATTTATGAAACACCCGTACATGCAAAAAAAGTTGCTCAATCCTTCCCACATATAGTCGCATTGAATCCACCCAAGGAAGCCATTAGATCCCGCGGCACAAACAATATTAACTGTTAATTAAGAGATTAGTGATGGTAATTTTCTACTATAATGGACAAAATGAATATCAGCTCTCGGTATCCAGTAGCAACTCATGATAATGAGTGAAGAAGTCTAATCAAATTTAAAACAATGTTCCTTATGTCTAACACAAAATCTAGGCTTGCAGACAGAAGAGTGACAGCACACAGATGGTGCAATGCCATTTAAAGATATTAAGACAGTACTTAGCAGGAAACAAGCTGCAGGTGTCCGGACAGGATAAATCACACATTAGGGATGGGAATTCTGACTCATCTAACCCATTTGACTCAGGAGTCAATTCTTTCAGCTCCAAAATGACTCAGTGAACAAAGTGTGCAATATTTTGACTAGTGAATATTCTTCTTATGGCTATGAACAAAGTGACTCTTTTTTTGTTTGTTTTTTCTGTCAATTGCTTTTGCATTGCATTTTACAAAATATATTTCAAGTATTGTAACTGGTTGCCTTCCCTACATTGCAAAAAATATACAGTGGTTCAGAAACTATATATCTGTGATTTTTCCACAAAAATTATTATTATTATTATATATAAGTTATTAGTATTATTAAAGTACTCTACCAAATTAATTAATGTAAACAAGAGGCTAAAACACAATATTTATATTTTACTTACTATACTAGGTTAAATGTAATATAATTGGATTCATAAAATGAGTAAATAGGAAGTGATGTTTACTCGAATAGATTACATTGCTAAAGCAAAGCTGTGGTTTTTGAACTCCATTTCCATTCACAGAACTCTATACTGATTTAATTTTGAGCATTGTGGGAGGTTGTTTTTGATAGTTCCTGTTTTACGCCAGCTTTAATGCCTATGGCTACCGTATTATGAAATGTTTTGAAAGAATAAGTGTTAAAGATTACTTGGTTCATGAATTCAATTCAATTCAATTTTACTTGCACAACGCTTTTGCAATAGACTTGTCACAAAAGACATCCAGGTATCAATTTAAATTTATTACTATTGCTTACACCAGAGGTGATGATGGTGATTTAAAAACTCCTTGAGAGGACATGAGGATGAAACCTTGAGTTGAACCAGACTCAAAAGGAACCCACTGTCTTCAGGGAGACCAGATAATAAAAATTATTTCTCTTCTAATACCATATACTATAAAGCCAAGCAGTGCTATGTGTGTTAAAATGAGCTTGAGTGTGAGCATAATTAGAGTTTTAACTTTAAATTTCTTGTAGCAAACTGAAGTTCACACTGCCACTTGTAAAAATGCGAATCGTGGAAGGCGCTCTCTAGAGGTGTGTCTGTTCTGCGCTACTGTTGCGGCACAACGTGGCAGCTCCGTAAAGGTGGACCCGCTCCCTATGTAGACATAAAGGGCTCATTCTAAGCTTACGAAAACACAATGGTTTATAGTTACAGGTAATTATTCACTAGTGAAAACATACTTATAATTTACTTATAATAAATTTATAATTAAAAGTATTTTATGGAATATATTGTATACTCCATTTCTGCTCAAATATAACCCCAAAATCCTACATAATGGACCTTGATAGCTGTAAGATATATGCTAGGAGTGGCTGCAGAGGTAGCAACATTTTGTGCAAATGCAGCGTGCATTCGCTGAAAAAAAAAACTGCTTAGCTGTGGGCTTGGACTGGACTCTTGGATGAAATTACTTGCCAACAAAAAATATATAGATATAAATAATTGCAGGTTGTTAACAGCCTGTTATCAGTTTCTGGATGTTTGCAGCTCTCTTTCATTGCTCAGAGAGCTCTTACTGTGCCTTTTCCTCTAGGATAGAGAACATTATCCTGAAGAGACAAGCAAACAACGGTGGTAAGTGGAGGTTTATGAGAGAGTGTCGCACACCACATATCTCCTCCAATCTCCATGGGAAATGCCATCCACAAATCATGAATCAGCACACTTCACAGTACTTTCCCATCACAAAGGTCATCCATCTCTGACTTCTCTCTTACACTTTACTAAATATAGTGTCTTTTCTTTTCCAAGCGAATACTGAAATCACATACCATTTTAATGAGACTAGTTAGCATCAGTACATCCTGTATAAATGCTTTCACTGATTTCTGAACTTCAGTTCACCAAGGGTCTTATTTTTAATCTCGAACACTGCAGCATGATTCATACTAATGAATCTGTGGCTCATGGGGAGGACCGAGGCTCATATTTCTGAAGCCGAGTGCTCTCTCATGGCCACCCACTGATACCACACAGTGCAATCTGAATAAATGTTCAATCTAAAAATGCCAAGATTAACTTGAGAGAAAGAGAAGATAAAATGACATGGCTTTTAAGGCAGCATTTAAATTATCAGTCATCATCCATACATTAAGATATATATGTTTATTGTAGGCTATAATCATACGCCAAGTCTGTTCATCTGTTTATATGTTAATTTTAAGTTAACCTGATTATTATACATTAATAATACATGCATATAATACCTTATGTATGATTTATTGCATTTATATTAGTTTTCCAAACTTCTAAACTCCATTTTTATTTCATAACTTTATTATTAGCAAATAATGAACCACAGGATCCTCCAAACAGTTTGTCCTCATTCACTGTTTGCCACTAACTTGCTTGAGTATCTTTTAATAACCATCAAATGGCTAAATAATTGATGGATTAAATGTACAGATTATATAACTTTATAAAGTATTATTAACGCTTAACTACCACCTGGTCCAAAAATAGTGTAACTAACTACAAATTTGTCTAACGTATCCATAAACTTGATTTATACACCAGAGATGAGATAAATTAATTGCTCTATTCTATTAGCTAGTTAGTAAGCTACAGTAATGTGACAAAATTAGGACACCCCATTAAATATTTAGTTCTTTATTTAGAAATATCAAATGATCGATATTTGATCTTCTTTCAAAGTATATCTGTAGATTAAGGTCAGATATTTCCATTGCCTTTGCAAAAACAACAACAAATTAATTATTTTTAACAAAAGAAATTAACAAGGATGCCAATTTCTACTGAGGAAAATGTTAGTACACCCCATGCCCTGACAGCTAGTATTTGTATTTCCTATAACTGTGTTCCAGTCTCTGACATTGACTCCTCAATTCAGCTCTGTGATGTTTGTTTATGGGTTTCTTGCATGCACAGCCCCTTTTAAATCACTCCACAGCATCTCACTAGGATTAAGATACAGGCTTTGACTTGGCCTTCCAGAACTCTCCATTTCTTTCTTTTGAGCCTTTCCTTGGTGGATTTACTGGAATGGTTTGAGTCATTGTCATGTTGCAAATTCCACCTTTGCATCAACTTCAATTTTTGAGACAGATGGTCTCACGTTTTCCTTAAGCACCTTCTGATACAGTGAAGAATTCATAGTGGATTCTATGATTGTGAGCTGGCAGGCCCTGCTACAGCAAAGTAGCCCCAAACCAGGACATTTCCACCCCAATGCTTCAAAGTTGGCATGAAGGTCTTTTTCTTTGGATAACGCCAAACATGTCCTCTGTTAATGTGTCCAAATAATTAAATTTTAGATTAATCTGTCCAAAGCACATATTCCAGAAGTCCTGGTCTTCTGTCTAGGTGTTCTCTAGCAAACTTCAGTCTTGTCCTGATGGGGTTTTTTAGTTTTTGGTTTTTTTTTAGACGCAAGGGTTTCCTCCTTGCTCACCTCCCATGAAAGTCAAACTTGTGCAGTCTCTTTCTGATGGTAGATGAATGTACATTGACATCAACTGTGGCAAGGGCTTCCTATAGGTCTCATGATGGCATTTTAGGGTTGTTGAAGTATCTTCAAGAATCTTATGGTCTGTTCTTGGGCTGAACTTGCTAGGGCAGCCTGACCTGGCCATGTTGGCCGTTATTTTAAATGTTCTCTACTTGTAAATTATTTTGCGGAGAGTGGAATGCCTGATTTCAAATTTCTTTAGATCTTTTTTCTCTCTTCCCAGACTCATATGCATCTATAATCTTCTTTCTGAAGGCCTCAGAGAGCTCTTTAGATCTCATCATGGTAATACCATTCACTTCTACAATCAGGAGCAAACCAAATCAAATGTATGGAGTTTAAATAAGACAGTCTAGTCTTAAATGCTCTGTAATGATGTTCTAATCATGTGCACCTGATGGGGTGAATCTAATTTTAGGCATTTTAAGTAGTAGTAAATATGGGGGTGCCCTAACGTATTCCTCACAAGAAATTGCATTTATATTAATTACATTTTACATGAAACATTTCCTCAGTTTATTTGTTTGATAATATCACCTTAATCTCTCAATATTGATAACATGAAGATGAAATGTCTATATGTTTAACTATTTTAAAAAAGGCATAAGTTTTCCTGGGCTGTCCTAGTTTTTTCACATGACCTTAGTTTGTCTAGTACTAGCCCACTAATTTCCAGCCTCCGGTTCCACATTGCATGCCCAGGAATTTCTATAATTTCTGCTAGGTTATTTGCCTTCAGTTACTTCGCTGATATCAGCCAAACCCAAATGCAAAATAATGACCAATCCTCTTTTCAGACAGTTTGATCCTGTTTTGGTCGTACACCAGATCCAGGCTATGCTATCAATTATCAGGAAATAGAGGTTGTGTTTGCTTATGTCGCTTACACTGAAATTGAGGGCATGTTTGTTTATCCCGCTAACAGCGTCCACAGAAGCCAGTCACGTGACCCATCAGTTTGCTTTAAAACCTCACACTGCACACCAGCAGCATTGCCAAGCCTTTTCATGGGAAAGTAGTTGATGCATATTTGCAAAGTTTCTATAAGTCGCCCAATGTCAGGCTAATTTGTATATAATCATTTGCCTATCCAATAAAGGTTTTTTTTTCTATTCCGGAGATCGTGTCGAATACAAGAGAATAGAGTTTGATCAGAATAGAAAGCTTATTTTTAAAGAAAGAAATCTTTGGTCATGGCACAACAAACTAATTATTAGTTTTGTTTCTTCCCAAAATTGAATTTTCTGACGTGACGTGGGAAGTTTCAGTTTCTGAATAGGTCAGGTAACTGCATAATCTTGTAAGTACAATAAAGAGTAATGTGCAATTATGTCTTCAGCTATAACCAAAGTGAACAGAAGTGTGTAAAAGATCTGTTTCTTTTAACCTACATGCTTTACATTATATCCAGCAATAGATCAATTCACTCTCTACAGACAGAAGTATAATAGTCCACTACAATAAGTAGACTGTAAATACAATCGTTGAGAGCTTTATTACTCATATACAAGTCAGGCAGACGTGTGGCACCTTAGTGCAGCTGGTATGTGAACTTGTGTACACCTGTGTTATCATGTGAAAGCACCCTCAACTATCCAAAGAACACTTGAGGAAACCATTGTTTGTGCACTGTTAG
The DNA here is from genome assembly GCA_030014255.1 of Parauchenoglanis ngamensis. Taxonomy (NCBI): domain Eukaryota; kingdom Metazoa; phylum Chordata; class Actinopteri; order Siluriformes; family Auchenoglanididae; genus Parauchenoglanis; species Parauchenoglanis ngamensis. The sequence continues at coordinate 24,094,322 of JAQMYM010000035.1, forward strand.
GAAGTTTCTTTACAAATTGTTCACATATTCATGAAATAAATACAGGCTCCACAAAAGTGGATAATGCAGCTTTTTTCTGACTATGTAGGAATTTTTGAATAACTCAAACCCTAACCCTATTTTTGAATCTTTCCAGCTAGGAAAATCCAGCAAACTACTTTTTAATCAAGTGAATGATTCCATGTATGTGCAAATATAACTATGTATTCTGGTTGTGAGTCTGCTTCCATATCTGGAGCTACTACTGTCATTCCCAATAGAGAAAAAACAATCCCTTTAAATAAAAGCATGGCCCTTGCCTTCTCTTGCATTGATTTAAAAAAATAGTGGCTGGACAAGAGCAGCAACTTCATATTGAACATCTGAGAGTAATTCTAAATCTGAGTTTCACTAGTGCATGGAATAAAAAAGTATTTTTGTTCTACTATGTCCAGTGTTATAAGAAATGTACAGAATATTTGACCATCATTAGACATTGTGTTGTCATTTTGCCCTAATAGAATTGATCTCATATCATTCAAACTGTACTTCCCAGAGGGCCGGCTGAAGAGGAAGCCATTAAAAGCTGCTATCAACAACATGCCACTATAAAGATCCATTTTCCAGGCTTTGAGGGCTTTCTAGTTTGAGCTGCACTATATAAAATCTGCCAATCATTACTGCATTCTTATCAAGAAAAGAAAGTCAGATCGCATTATACCAGTCTTATTTAAATGACACTAGCTACCATTTAAGTTCCTCATTGAGTATGATGTCTTGGTCATGATGTGTGAAGCTCTGAATGGTTAATACAATGTTGTACCATTTAGTCAGTCAGTTGTTTAGTTGCAGATTGCTGAAATAATAGCTTGCCTCCTGCACATGTAGGCAGTTGTAGCATTATAAAATGCAGAATGTAACTGCACAACAGCTGCTAGCAAAGACAACAAGGTAAGCAACGCTTGCAAATCGTTATCCATGCTGCATTCACCCCTGGAAGTTGAGGCTGATGTCATTTGTTTTCTTCCAAAAAAGGGTCTCATGATACGAGTGTGATGAATCAGGGAAGGATACGTGGTGACCGATAAGACCCAGTCAGGAAATGAAAGTAGGTATCTGCATCATCGTTTCCAAAACTCTAAGTTTCTGGCCATCCACACTAAAACATGCTCAAACTAAAATGAGACCAGCTGAGTTTAAAAAATGCTGCATTTTTGTGGCTCGAAAACTCCAGAGTAGTATGGACACAAGGAATAAACGTAGCATTATAAGACTAAAACGTATTATTGAGGACATGCCTTAGAAACGAAAGTTCATCTGCTGCTTAGAAACATGAGTAAATTCAATTTGAAGATAACTAGGTTTCAACTCACAAGTAGTCAAGACAATGGATTACTTTAAGTTTAATCTTTAAAAACTTATAAGCTTGGGTTCAGTATCCAAAGCTTGTCATGACAATTGGAGTTAAAGGCTTGAAACTGTTTTTATTTTGGTAAAACCAATTTTAATTAATATTAACTTTCAATTTATCAAATTAAAATTCATTATAGTAACTAATTTCATATTTAGAAGTGTACATATTAAGATCCGAATGTCTTTTATCATACACACATCTCTTTTCAAATATTTTACTGGTATTGTAGGACAAAGTGTGTAACAAAACCAATCACAATTTTACCAATTGGGATATAATAGCACGAATGGTATAATTAGCCAAATGTACCATTTAAAGATGTACATGTTCAGAAAAAAAGAAAGGAAATACACCATCCTTATTAGCATGCTGTTTTTCCCTCATTACTGTGGAATGAAATGCCAAATTACAGTGATCCTATCTGTCATTTCGGTTTATTGTTGCCATGAAAGAGATTGTCAGCTTTTTATTTGGGTCTATGTGGTCTAATCTTCTCTATAGAGCTGGAGCTTTGATGCTATTAAAGAGCAGTACTGTAACATCAACATGGTTTTCAATCACTGATGTGTACTTCATGCCTCTAAGATAATTCTTGAGCAGAATCATCAAAAACGGGGTTTTTCAATAGCATATAAGCCATCTCTTTTAAACACAAGCACTTGAATATAAATATATAATACTAATATAATGAATGAAGTGATGGCAAGCTTTGAAATAAATCTAATAAGAGTCTAGTGTATTGTTGATACATTATTGCATAAATAGTCCTAGTTATAATTATCACATTCATCGCTAAAAATTTGGTTTAATTTAATAATATGGCTTCTACACTCATTATACAGCAGTGTATAAAATAGCACTTGATCCAGAACAACCTATTAGGTTGCTATTTTTATATATATATATATATATATATGTGATTCAACAGTTAATTGTGTGCACAAAATAATGTGGCCACAAGATGCTAAATCAAAACAATAAAGCTGTAGTGTGTGGGGAGATAAAGGCTATCAAATTATGCTTTGAATTCACCATTTTGATGTGTCAGGTTCATAAAATGATGCCAATATTTTGGTTAATTTGTTACATTTATTGTAAAGAAAATGTATTCACGGTTTGAGGGATAAGCTGTCGAGTGCCTAAGTTATTTTAATCAGTGTCTTTGATTAAGTTGCTGATTTCATCCATATGGGAAAAAACACTTTTAATATATTGTGGTGAGATCAAACAGTTAGACAGTGATGTTGGATATAATACTGTTCCTCATTTGGGCCAATATCACGCAAGAAAAATGCCAAGTTGCAAAATACAAATTGCATGTAACTGAGACATGCCTTTGTTTTGCTCAAACTCCACCCCTAATGCATGCCTTCATGTTACTCTCTGAATCTGTGGATGTGCACAATTGGGTATTAAATCCTCACAATAACTCTCAATCGTCAAAATGAGCTCTAAATAGATCACAGTGTATTCTAACATTTTACTGAGAATATAAAATAAACTGTGAACCAAATCAGAGAGCGGTTTTACCAGTAAGAAAAGTGTGATAATCAAAGTCCCATTTAAAGACATATTTTTGAAGGAAGCAAGGGAATACTTATCCATTCTTAATAGAATATGGAGTTTCTCTCATTACTCAGAAATGAGTCCATATTGCAGTGATCCTATCTGTCCTGTCTGTTCATTGTTGCCTTGAAATGAAGCATCAGCATTTTCATTTGTGCCTACAAAATCCAATTTTCCCTAAAAAGTTGGAGTATTGATGGTATTAACAGGCAATACCCTAACTACCATGCTAATGCTGGGACAGGATGTAAAAAATGGCAAAGTTGAAAATTTTCACAACACCTTGAAAGCAGTAGGGGTTTATTGATGTATTTTGGACATAGTTCTAGAGACACATGTACAGAAAAGGCATCACAATGCAACATTGCATAAGCATCATGGTTGGAGGTTTGGGATTAAACTTTGCTATATTTTCTTCACGAGGTTTTTCATCTGCCTAAGATTCATCATGTAATGAATTCTGAGATGCTTTTCTGCTCACCATGGTTGTAAAGAGTGATTATTTGACTTCCTGTGAAAACTCTAGAGACTTAGTGAAGATTAGATACCAGTAAATGTTCTGGCATTTTCTGACCGTGCTACGATCAAAATCACAGAGATCACATTTTTCCTCCATTCTGATGTTTGATCTGAATATTAACTGAAGCTCTTGACACGTAACTCCATGCTTTTATACACAGGATGTGTTTGGATACGAAGATGAATCTGAGAGGATTTAAATTTGGAAGAGAAGACATGGATTTTCAGCTACACACAGTAAATAAATAAATGTATTAGCATTTCTTGTACTTTCATTTTTGAGTTACAGTATCATTACTCAGTGTGCCGGTGCCATTGTGATTTAAAAATCAACAAAATGCCTGCAAACAAGCAGTGCATAATGGTGCGTTAGCCCTTTATGAACAAACTCATTCATTATGGTGGAAATTAAATTGATTGTTCTTTTAATTGATTCGCAATGTGTACTGCTGAGTAAGAGGTTATTCGTGTAATAGATTTTGGTTCCTAACCTACTTCATTATCATATAGATAAGTGGCACATTGCAGTGGAAACCCTGTTCCGATTTCTACATGAACGAGCACACGAAACAGTTCGAAATGATATGAACTAGCAGCCAAAATGACATGTTCTAGCTTTAGAACATGCTGTTTTACTGTCATTAAAAAATTAAAAGGAATATAGCACTCCTACACAGTTGTAGCGCCAGTGACAATGAATAGTGTGTTTTTTCCCAATATACTCTGCATTTTTCCATCATAAATCCATAAGTTCCATATGAAGCCATATGTGATTCCCGGGAGGCAGACGGCTGCTCAGTGGTAGAACAATTTGTCTGGGAAAGTGATCTTTGTGACCAGGCAGTTCACTTTGAAGCATGTGAACTAAAGAAAAGACTTGGCTTTATGGTAGCCTGAGGCACAGAGAGAACTCATGGAGTTCAGTGTATGTAAAAAAAGAAAAAAAAAAAAGCTAAAGTCTGGACTACGGTAATGGTTGAGTGCAAAGCAATGTCAAATGCAAATAGAGCTTTCTTTTGCACTCTACGATGACAAAGCCAGAAAACAGACTACATAATCATCTTTGAGATACACTGCATACTAAATTATATAAACCTATCCTGAACACCGGTGGATTATGGACCAGGGCCGATCCTGAAGATATCGTCAACATAGATGAGTGAAAATACATGGTGGTGTAGCAGGTTGTTGTCACCTCACAGCTTCAGGGTTAGATCCTGAGCTTGGGTTACTATCTGTGCTTTGACATGTCTGTATGGGGTTACCAGTATGAGTGTATGCATGTTCCCATAAGAAGGACTGGTGTCCCATCCAGGGAATATTCCTGTCTCACACTTAGTGTTCCTAAGAAGGGTTCTATATTCACTGTCCGAAGTGGTTCCTAAAGAGGATGATGAATAATTAATTGTAAATGTGCACCAAAAACCATGAAAATAAAATAAAGTGTAAAGTGAAAAGCATGCTTAGCCTCTGCTCTTAATGTGGCATGATTCGGTTTTTATTTCCTAGTCCTGTCTCTGCCCCTGTTTTTGTCATTTGAATGTCTTCTAATTGTGTCCAGATGTTTTTTGTTAATTTGGCTATTTATACCCTCTTGTGTCTCTCTGTCTCTTCTCTCAGGTCTGTGTTAAATTTATTAGCTCTCAATTCTTTCCTGCCTTTCGTTCGGATTTGAAATGATCTCTCACTGATTTTGCCTGCTTGTCATTATTTCTGCAATATAAATAATATTAAATTGTATTAATTTACACACCCAATTACCACCCCAATGTGACTTTCAAGCTTCCTTCAATAAGAATGACATTGCTGGTGCAAAATGAATCAGTATGCGTGGCCACCTCCCTCTATTTTGCCCCTTAATGTAAAAATGGTGCTAAATGCATTCATTAATGCAAATGTGCAAAAATGGCCAACACATGCTAGTTTGCTAGTGTAAAACCTAAGCAGGTGTCATTTACACAACAGTTCTTAATAACATTGCAATTTTCAACTTGCCTTTCTCACCCTATCATCTTATTAGCTGCCCATGCACACATGCACCATACCACCCTTTCACACATTAATCAAAAGATTAATATGTAAAATCAGATTTCCAAAATTTAGTTAGTTGTTAAAATAATATGGCTATTTCGAATTCCAATGATGCCATAGGCATCTGTGGAGTCAAAGAGAGAAAAATTGGCTGTGCTTTCAGGATCTCCCCAATCACTCACAGCGACATTGGCCAATCATGAGCTCATGCATGCAAAGTGGATAGATAGTGCTTTCCTGAGAGTGTGTTATACCCCGCCCCCATTCGAAAAGAAGAACTGCTGCTCATGCACTGTATGAGAAAGCACGTGATAATCTTAGCCCTTCCTTGTTGGCAGTAATTGTCTGAGAAGGGAGCTTGGCTGATGGGTGAGGATTGGCTATGACTAATTATCCAAGTATTGCAGGCAAAATAGATAATTAAAATCATAATTAAATGCTTTAGCTGTGAGTTCATAGAAGTCACCAATGGCTGATCTGCGAATGTTCATTACATTATAAAGTATAGAATTTGGACAAGATTTTATTGGCATCATTTCATACAGTGGGACAAGTAACAATCTTAAAAGACCACCAAAATGAGAACTTACATAGTACAAGTGTGAAAGGCAGAATCATTCAGACAAATGGTGTTCAGTGTAATGCTTGCTTTACCACAAATATCATTGTTCTGTGATACTTATAGGAAACTCATTTCAGAATATTTCTCTGCTTCCATCCACCTAATTTAAGTCATTACCTAATTATTGAGCCCTTCACAGGCTGAGTCAGGTGTACTACATCAGTCTCCATTGTTACCACGGACCATTTGGTCCAGTAATGAAAATTTTTTGTTGCACAAAAAAGGTGAAAACCTCCCCACATGGCTGGCTCATGCAAAATTCAGTCAGAACTTTGTCCTTTATTATGGAACTAATGTCATTTCTCCTAATTAAATGACACTCTGGGCTCTGCCTGATGTAGATGAGTAAATCTCATTTGGGATTCTCCAGGCAAAACATGCCTGTGAAAATTGTATTCCTTTTATGTGTATTCATGATTATACAGCACCCATGGCAAAATGCTGTTCATGGGAGATATGAGGACCCTTGTGATTAAAATATGGACGCTCATGCAGAAAACAACGATTTATTTAATTTCACTCCACAAAGTTTGAACATCATAATCTCTAACGTGATATTATTTACCATTAAAAAATATCTCGCATAAAGCGATGCAAGAAGCATTTTTTCCAGAGTTTTTCCCAGTTATAGAACCAGAGTTACTGTACATATGTCACTTTCCATTCTACTCCCTTACGTTCTGGAGCATCAGGAAAGTTTACTGAATTAGTGTAGCCTAAATATCAAATTTTTCATGAAGGTTTGCAACACATCCTGATGGTAATAAGTGTTGATACTTTATTAAGGATCAGAATCACTCAAAATACTGCTCTCTACTGAAAATGAGAATCATCCCCTTGAACTTTTCCACATGTTATGGTATTATCATAGTGAAGTTGGAGAAAAATTAACTTAGCTTGAAAAAATATGGAGGGAATAAAGCACAACTTTGAAAGTCAGAGGCCAGGTAAAGAGAGGTAAGTCAGACAAGCAACCAAGAGGCCAAGTATAACTCTGAAAGAGGTGGAGGGAGCCACAGGTCAGATAGGAAAAGCTGTTCACAGGGAAACCATAGCCTGCATGTTCCACAAAGCTGAGTTTTAAATGGAGGAAAGCTAAGAATAAAGTTCAAAAACCTGATATGAAATCACATGTTGGCAACTCAGCAAACATGTGGAAAAAGGTCTCTTGTTTAAATGTAACTTTTTAGCCTTTGCACAAAAGGCTATGTTTGGCTGAAACCCAACACTTCCCAACCCAAGCACCCTGAGAACTCTAATCCCATTGTGAAGCCTGGTGGTGGTAGCACCATGTTGTAGGGTAGAATATATGGAGCCAGATGTTTGAGATTGAGGTGGTATTTCACCTTCCAACATTAAAAATCTGAAAGTGTTAGAATGGTCAAAGGTCAAGAGAAGCTGACAAAACAAAGCTGATGCTCACCTACAGTCTTCATCCAATCTTACAGCTTGACCAAGAAGTATGGGAGAAAATATTAGGATCCAGATGTGCAACGCTTATAAAGACATAGCCTAGACTTACGGCTGTAATTCTACCAAGTACTGATTAGTGAATAGTTATGCAACAAACAAATGTCTGCCCTTTTTTAATTCAATTCACATTATATCATATGCATATATATATATACAGTATATATTTTTTTTTAATGGTAAAACTCCTAACATAATGCATTTCGGTAGGGTTGTAATGCTACAAAAAGTTCAGGAGGTGGTTGTTGAATACTTGTGCAAGGCAGTGTTTATCAGTGGTATGTTTATTCTAAACAGCAAGAAAAAGTCTTTGGTGGAAATAAAATTACATCAAATTTTCATAGACAAAAAGACCCATGATTAAAATGATTAATGGATAAAAAAATGAATCAATGATTCCCCCTTGTGTGGGAGAATGAATCTAGAACTTCATATTCAAATGCACCCAAACAAAATAAATACATGGAAGCAAGTCACAAAAACAAGTGAAGTCCATCTGTGCTCAACATGTGCATGTAAATAATCTAGTGAACTTCATATTATAGGAGAGAATCATCTACATCTCTCAGTTTCCCCATTGTTTGACACGTGTTGTAGAAACGCTGAGGTTCATTCATTCTGGTGTGTATACTAAATACATGTCTGTTAGTCTTATATGCTGTAATCAACATGCTCAAGTCTGTAAATACATTTCAGTGGTTTTTGCCTTTTAGTCCGTGAGCATGTTAGTCCTTTTGCAAGATGTGTAACCGGAACAAGTAAAGACGTTTCTGGAATCCTCAAGCTGTTCATTGGGTCCTGGTAAGATCAAAAGTCCTGCAAAGATGAAAAGTATGTGCCCACCCCAGCATGTATTTTGGTAATGCCCTTCCAGAGCACATATTAGCACTTTGGTAGTAGAACTGACTTCATGCATGAAACACACAGGGGACTTCATTAACCAGCTATCCCAGAGTTTGGTAAATGAAGATGATATCTTACAATTCTCTGTTGATGTTGTTCATCTATAATAGTATTTCTTCATCACAGTTCATTTTGGATATGACTGAGATATTATCCCTATCATATTTTTGTTTGAATAAATGTTTGATTTTGTAATTTTATATCTGGAGTTGTATTCTCCCTGTGTTTGTGAGGGTTTCTTCTAACTCAAAAACTTTCCTCAAAACTCTCAGCATGCACGGATCGGTGACTTGGCTGTGCTAAGTTGCCCATGTGTGATTGAGTGTGTGAATGTATAGCAAGGCGCCATGGAAGCTTGGAGGCTGCTGTAAATCTGTTCTTGTGTCTGATCAAGAATTTGAGGCTTAAAAAAACCCCAAAATAAAACGTGCCTTGAATGTGCAAGCTTGTTTAGAAGCCTATTTAAAAACAGTTAAAAGTTTCATTGTGCCATCTTGCAGGTTTATTGAACGTATAGATTTTTTCATACAACAGTTACTTCCAGTGCACTAACTTGATAAGCAGCATTCCATGAATACAATTCTAGCAACAGTCCCAATGAAACCTTTACTACAGTAGAGTTAGCAACATCATCAGCAGACATGGCATACAATCCTTTTTTTTCTGACTTAAATGATGAAGATGAAAAGGAGGAAGGGAAGCCAGTTTGCACCTTTTACAGGAATGTACAGATGATAGTGAGCTAGCTAGCCAGCACACTAACAGTGAGTGTGGCTAAAAAAAATAATAATTATTTGATCATATTTTGTCTGAAATGTCAGTTACTTGATATTAATTTATAATTATATTACAATTATAATTCACTTATTTATGAAACTGTTGTATTCATGCAATATCACACTCACAATCAATACTCAGTATAACCGTGCTCTTGCTCATGTGGAAATATAAAGTGTGTCACATACGCACCCCTGATTCCAGTCCCTCAAATCTATCTGTTTTAACAATTTTTACTTTTCAGGTAAGTCATGTTAATTTGATGGGATTCCTAAAGTTTATTTAAAATCTTCATGCTGTATGGACATCATTTATGTGAATGCACTGTTTACAATTCAGTATGTGATCTCTACAAAATATGTATTGTGGACATATAGATAATATATAAGAACAGTTCTGTATGTACTACATTATATATAAAGCGCAATACAGGAACATCAGCAGCATTTCAGTGTTTGGAATGGGTTACTCAAGAACAGTACCAGATCAATCACTTGAAAAAGGCAGCTTTTGGTCGTTTGTAGATGAAGAAAGCTAGCAAAAATAACGTTTGCTCGTATGTTTTATCAGTTATACGCTGTACAGCCGCTGCATCAAAGAGATAACCAGTGGTGTGTTCTCAGCATGGACCCAGTGGAGTCTTAATCTCTTTAACAATTCCCTTTCATCCACCCATTTTAGGGCGTGTCAGGTCTCCCTCCATCTTCATCAGTGTCTCATGAAGACTTCAAATAAATCTTATTTTAAGTATGTAGGCTCCGCTCATAAATGTAGTTCTAAAGAAGTATTCTGAATTAAAAGTTTTGTGTGATGGACCTGAAGTTAACATATTCCTTCTTTTTTTTTTTTTGTATATTTACAGAGACATCCAATCTAATGAGTAGGAATTTAATCCATTTAATGTGCCATGAAGTATTTCATTTATTTTTGTCCTTATATTTATTATGTTTTGGGTCACAGAGGATGGGGAAACCAGGCCCTGCAGGTATTAATTTTTCATTCATGTCGTCCAGGAGAAACTATGTGTATGTAGTACAAAGCAAATAGACATGGCTTTGTACCAACAATGGATGAAAGTCTAGTCTAGTGTAATTCATCAAGTTCAAACCATAAGCTTTTCTCCCCACATGACGACTGAAGTTCCCAATGCTCACGATCCCACAATCGCTCACACATTTTTATCCACTCCCTGTTGGAAACTAATAGGAACAAAATTTTAGATGATGACTTTACATGCACAGACATGTAGCCTAAGACAGACAAGACAGAGAATCATTACCATAATTGGTTTTAGCTGTTAGATTTACAGACATATGCTAATCCATACGGCCAAATGGTAGGTGATGTCATTACAAATTTATTTAGATACTTTTGATACTTTTGTTTTTGTACAAAGATTCCAAATGATGCCAAAGTAATTGTTTCTATGTCTCAAAGGAGCCAAATAAATCTGCTTGCCAAATTTTCCAGCACCCCTTGAGAACTAGATGTTGCCAAGAGTTTCTTTCCATGTCGCAATGCGCTTCTTTAAAAAAAAAAAAAAAAAAAAAAAAAAAAAAAAAAACAAAAAATGGGA
>JAQMYM010000035.1:24108686-24126568 GCA_030014255.1 Parauchenoglanis ngamensis
TGTATATGTGGTTGCGTGAGTAATGTACATGTGCAGTTTGTGTGTGTGTGTGTGTGTGCATGTCTGTGTCTGTGTGTGTGTGTGTGTGTCTTTGTGTGTTTGTCTTTATATACTTGTGAGGACCAACCCCTGACGGGCCACCTGTGTTGTGAGGACATTTTCCTTTGTGAGGACATTTTGGGTGGTCCTCACAAAGATCTTGCTTGGGTAGACTCCTTTGACCCTATTGAATGATCTGCATTAAGTCTTAGAAAATGTCCACATAGAGATATAAAAGTCAGAAAAGTATGTGTTTGCTAGCGCCCCTACAGGACAAACTCTGGTATTGCAGGCGGAAAAATCCAATTTTCTAATTGGCTAAGGTTACAGAATTTTGTGATTCGCTATTTTAGTCATGTGACAACATGACTGAGAGCTTGCACAGTAACAAGGCCACAGCCTAAGGCTGATAGTTCATTTAAAATGGGAAAAGAGCAAAAAATTATAGTTTTATTAATAATATCTTTTTCTTATATGTATTCTAATATTTTTATTACAATTACTAAGCAAGAAAACCTTTAACTGACTATTACTATTACTCATGCAAGTACTGATACCACTATAACTACATATACAATTACTACAAATATTAGAATTACTACTACTAAAAATGGCAAATACCTCATAAATATTTTTTTGCAACAAATGAAGCAGATTATTTTAACTAATTATTACTATTATTTGTGTTGTTTGTTTAAATACAGCAGTGTTCGTATCTTTTCAAAAAGCTCTGAATTGCTGTATTTTACCTAGTGTGTATTCAATGGTTTAAAAATGGTTCCTAATTTATAATTATTTTAATTACATATATGAATATTTTGTAAAAGTCTAATGCTATCATATGGCTAACATTAGCATAATATTAGATGACATTTTAAGCAGCAAATCAGCGAATATGATCGCATTGCAATAGATAATACTTCAGATTCAGGTTTAGGTTAATTTTATCTGTCATTCAACATGTTAAAAATATGTGTAGCCAGCACAGCCTTCTTGATGTTCGTTGCTCTGGTTCTACATCTGCTGATATAAATGTTCCCTGAAGAAGGAAGGCTGCTATTGGTCATCTTTTGAGCAGGTTTAACCAATCTTTGCAGCCCCTTCTTATCAGCCATATAGCGATTGCCGTAGCAGTCAGTTATGGAGGATGTCAGGACTCTCTACACCACACATCGGTAGAAGAATTCAGCACAGTAGCACTGAGACGAGGCTGCTTCAGCCTCCTCAGAAAAAATACAGGCGTTGATGAGCCTTCTTAATAATGCTGTCTGTGTTCATGGCCCATGTCAGGTCACTGGAAATGTGCAGTCCCAAGTATTTGACAATCAGTATTACACAAAAGGTAATTTGGTCCACAGCATGTAGAAGGCTCAGCAGTGTGTTTCAGCTTCCCAGACCCATCCCCTTCTTTACTTGCACCCACACACTCAACACAGCCCCTGTATTATAGCATGGCCTGATTCTCACTTCAGGGCCCAGTGGTGGATCAAAGCAGCATTTAACAAGAATACATTGCTTGAATAACCACTTGATAATACAGTGCATCTTAAAAAAAGTTGAATATCATGAAAAAGTAGATTTCTTTGTAATTTAATCTAAAAAGTCAAACTCATACTGTATATTCTAAACTTATTATATGTTAAGTGAAATATTTCAAGCTTTTTTTTTGTTTTAATTCTAATGATTATGGCTTAAAGTGAATGAAAATGAAAAATCCATTTGTCTCAAATCGGAATATCTTATTCTGAGCTTGATTAAATTACTATTCATACAGTATAAATACTGTGGGTCTGTTAGTCTAGTTCACGGGTGGGCAATACATTTTTCCCAAGAGCCATATACTGTAGGACATTTTGACAGTTGTCGAGGGCTGGACCAATACACCTACCCAATATTTAATGAACATTCACAAAAACAGTTTTAAAAATGTGCAAAACTAGCATCTATTAACTTTACACAAAATATCAAGTATTCTAAAGACGAGCATTACATTACCTTCACATAAAAAAGCAATAAACGCACCCAGCTTTAATCTAGTCTGTTTTGGGCTTGAACAAGTGCACTGAAGTCAGGTTGAATATCTGAGATATGGATAAGTGAAGGATAGCATACAAGGGATCATCACTTATAGAGGATCTGTATCTGGATTTGTTGAACATCACTGAAAATGTTTGTTCACATATAGAGGGCTGGGGGCATATATAGGTAGATCCAAAAAGAACCAACATCCTCTGAGCATGCCTCCTTAAGTTTGGAAAGCTCTTCTCTTTGAGAGAAGAATAGAAATCCAGCTGTGATACTGTCTTTGCTCTGCTAGTAGTTTGTCAGACTGCAGTTTAATGACATCACTGATTGCATTATCCACACTGCTTGTGAAGGGAGAGGAAATCATGTGGATTTCACTCTCAACTGTTTCAAAGTCTTCAACTTGTCTTGAAAATTCACCATGCAGTGTTGCTAACATAAATGAGTACCTGCGAAAGTGATCAGCTGATGGTGTGACTGCATTCAATGTGGGCATGTGAGCAAGAATATTGCCCTCCAACTGGCTTGAGAGAAACTTCAACTTTCTCATGAAAGCCTTTACCAGGCTGTACATTTCATGTACAATAAGGCCCTTGCCTTGCAGCTTGGTATTTAGTGCAGTCACATCAACAGCAAAAGCCAGGTCTGCCATCCAGTCTGCATCTGAGAGCTCTCTGGGATCCTGGTCTTTTTTCTTACAAAAGTCATGTTTTTTTGCAGAGATCCCATACTCTCTTAGGCACCTTGCCAAGCAACCGGGGTGGGGCATAGGGCTGAAGCAGATCCGAGAGGTAGGGCGGGGCAAGGTCATGTAAACATTTAAACGTGACCAAAATAATTTTTAAATTAATTCGGTACTGTACCGGAAGCCAATGAAGGGAAGCCATAACTGGAGAGATATGTTCTCATTCATGGGTAGACGTTAAGAGTCGAGCAGCAGAGTTTTGGATCAGCTGTAGTCAATGTAATGCTGCCTGGGAAACCCCGAAATACAAAGCATTACAGTAATCGATACGAGTGGTGATGAAGGCGTGGATGGATTTCATCCAAGATTTCAAAATGCTTAAGGTACAAAACAGGCTTAAGTTTTGCCAATTGTCTTAGTTGAAAGAAACTGGACCGAACCACAGCACTGATCTGTTTATCAAGTTTAAGGCCACGGTCAAAAATAACACCCAAATTTGACGCTCTGGGTTTAACATACTGCTCCAAGGCTCCTAAATCCGAAGGTGGAACTTTACCCCTGGCACCAGGACTAAATACCAAAACCTCCGTCTTAACCTCCTGATGTATAATACAATGCAAAAATATTAATTTCTCTTCTCTTCAATTTCAGTCATCTTATCTTGCATCCATTTCAAAAGTCAATCCATTTCAAAAAACAATCAAATTGTGGATATGTAAGGTAATGAAAAAAAATGTTAATTTAGCAGTACCTTCAAAATAAAAGGAGCGTAATGCATGCACATATCACTGCAATATATTTACCCTGACTTTTAATTAACCAATGACTTTATGTGGGCCGTTCAGTTGGCCGGATGTGGCCGCGTGTTGTACAATGCCCAACTTGGTCTTCAATAATGCCTCAGCAGTGCTGCAGGCTGACTGCCTCCATGTCACAGGGATTGGCCTTCCTGGTGACAAGCTGAACTTTCAATTCAATTCAATTTTATTTATATAGCGCTTTTAACAATGGTTATTGTCTCAAAGCAGCTTCACAAAATTTAAAGAAAATTATGAAAATGTGTATAAGCAAGTAAAAATGTGTATAGATCATAATGATCAGACTGTGCCTGATGAACAAGCCGAGGGCGACAGTGATAGTGGCAAGGAAAAACTCCCAGAGTTGGCAATTGGAAGAAACCTTGAGAGGAACCAGACTCAACAGGGAACCCATCCTCATCTGGGTGATAATGGATAGCAGGGATTGATCTGCAGTCATACTGTGTGTTAGGAGGCTGAAAGTTCAGTATAACAGGAGATGTGTTTAAGTTAAAATTGAGTTAAGTTCAATAGTTCAGCACTTGTGTCACAGGTTCAGGATCCTGTTCCAAGAAATTAGCTATGATAATTTTGACCCCTCCAGAATGTGATTCCTTGAGTATGGACGGATTAAGTTTTATGCACTCAGCAAATATATCCCAGACAACTTAGTAAATCTGCCTCTGTGATCAGACACTTGGTCCAGAGAACCGGTCGTGCTAATTAGGGATTTCAGATTCTACAGGAATGTCAGTGTCTATGAAAATTAATTAGCAGAGGAAAACGAATGCTATGAACTGTATCAATTATACTATTTAATGGCTAGAAAGCTCCAACTACAAGGTATACAGACGCCATTTGAAATATCTTGGTTAGTCACCATTTTGTCAGTGTGAAACTGTGTTGACTAAGTTTGTCTGTAGACATGTTGTATGTTACAGAAGCATTGAAGCACCATATTTGATGAGGATTATATTCTGCCAATATTTTACTTAAATTAAAATCTGTTACTTTCTGAATCGATCAACATGATTTTGTTCTGCCAGCTGAGTACAATAAAATAGTAATCTTTAATAAGCTTTAGATAAACACTTAAGGTCTCTTCCTCTTTCCGTGTCAGTTTTTCCTCGCCACTGTCGCCTCGGGCTTGTTCATTAGGGATACATATTCATTTAAATTGTAGACTTTATTTTTATTCTGAATTTTCATAATTCTGTAAAGCTGCTTTGAGACAATGTCCATTGTTAAAAGCACAATACAAATAAAACGGAATAAAATTTACATCAGTCTATGTGAATACACTAGAATGTAGGGATACAGCAGATTGTAAACAGCATCAGAAATATTCATGGTGAGAGAGAAGGCGAGTGTAAGGAAATTATTTTATATAAAATAAGTTAATTCTACTCTCCTGCTCTCTTCCTCATAGATCTGATATTAATGTGTTAAATTTTCCATGCTGCTATCTTCCTGTCTCCTCTTGCATCTGTTCTCAAAGGTGCTAACACTCATACGCTCACCTTCTCCTTCTCTAACCATATCTCTCTCTCTCTCCCTAACTCGAGCCAACACCTCCTGGTTCATCTCTGGACAGACACCTGTCTAACTTCCACTCTTTTGTTCTTCAGGATCTCACCAGAACATTTTACAATGGTTTATGTTCTTTGTAGTAACAGATGATGATGACACAGGCAAACATATAACTTTATCTTTTGCTATTTATTAACAGAGACATTTCTGACAGACAGTGTGTTTGTGCGTGTGACCGAATGATGTGAGTCTCAAATTAACTTGAATATAAGTTCTGCCTTGTGAAAATGTAGCAATTAGTTGGATAAAATTTCAAACCATAGTTATGTAATATAAGTTCCATACATTTAATGTTAAATGATTTGAATGATCGTGCTCAGGTAGTATAAATGCCACACTGTCTGTGTGTGTATGAAAGTTTTCAGGTCAGCATTGGGCTGCTGAGGGCAGAGCAACACTAAAGGTGGGGGAGGGGAAGCAGCTTAACAAGCTGTCTAGTAGAACTGCACCAAACTTTATCAGGTTTATTTCAATATCTGGTCTTCTTGACCTGGTATCTTGTGTTAGTTCACTAAAGATATATCAAACCATCACAATATATCAAAACATCTTAAATATCAACTACATTTAATTTATTACATGCTTTCTTCTTAAATGATTTTGCACAAATAATGTAATATACCAGTTTGTTTTAAATATAACTATGAAAAATATAATGCAAATCAAAAATCACCATCATTAAAAATCAATGAGATTAAGTGTAATGTTCTGATGGAGTGTTGCTTAATTGAATTTGTGCTAAACTGGCTGTGTCTCTGAGAGGTTACTGAGGGGGGAGGGGAGACCAATTAAGCGCATGCGCACTTTTCTCCACATCTAATAATGCCTCCAAAGGTAATGGAAATTTCCACTTTACTGGTTTTAGCGGGAAAAAAAATCAATAAAGAGAAAAAAAACTTCGTGACGTAGAAAACTTTTCGCAACATTTCCCGCCACCAAAAAGCTCCAGCAGGATCTCAGTGCCCACGTGACCCTCAGTGCGCGGCCCTAATCATGCAGCCCGAGCGATGGTTACAGCGGCTACTGCGCCTGCGCGAACACCACGAGCGGTGCGAACGGAGACACGAGCGCGAGATGTCGGAGAGCAGAGACAGGGAGGAGGGACAAACTGTACAGCTGGTCCAGGTAAGATGTGTTTCATTACATTAAACTGTTCAAGCATTTAATCAGAATTAATTAGTTATTTTAACTCTGGGCCTCTAGACTTCTGACTCCAGTCTGAGGGAAACTTTAACAACAGGTGGAATTACGTTTTGCATGACATTTAAACTTATATTTTATACGAGTTATATATAAGTATAAGTTTATATATGAGTTATATTATATTTGGTGAAACAATTTGTAATAATCTGCTTAATGAACTATTATTGTATCCATAGTGAAATGACATTTAATATTTATCCGAATAATTCGTTCTGAAATCTCACTTTAAGCGCAGCATCTCGTTAATGAGGCCGTAAAGACGGAACTTAACTTTAGCCGTTTATTTAGTTTAGATTAATTAAGCGGGTTTAAATATATACTTTTAAGGGTGAGTTTTTATATAGTTGATTTTATTGTTTAGTCTTTATTTGAGGAGAGTTATTGTATTGTGGTGTTGTTGTAAACTGTACAGGTGAATCTAACACTGCACTGTGAGATTTAGTTTCTCTTGCTCTCTTTTCATAATTATTTTCTTTTCTTTTATGTAAAGCACTTTAAAGTACCATTGTGTATGAAATGTGCTATACAAATAAACTTGCCTTGCTCTGTAATATTGGTCTTTAATATGGTTCAAATATCTTCTGATTTTTACAGATGATGAAGAAAAAGAAAGAAGAAAGAGAGCATGTGGTATGTACAGTAGACTTATTCATTTTTGGTTCTAGCAAAGTAGCAGTCCACTAGCAAAAATTATTTTGATACAAATACTTTATTTTACTTTTATTTAGTGTTTACAGTGTACTTAAAAATATTAAAAGTGTTCTTTACCTTTGTTATTTAAAAAGTGAAATTCATATTCTAGATTCATAACATGTAATATGAAATTTCATTTTTAATTATGATGATTACAGCTTACAGTGCATGTAAAATAGAAATCCAGTATCAAATTATTAGAATATTGACCAACAAAAATCTTTTGATTAAGTTTGATTAAATTATTATTCATACAGTATAAATCCTATGGATCCGTCTCCAGTTCAATATGATTATGGGGAAGACAGCTGACTTAACGGTTGTCCAGAAGATTGCATGTATAAATGAACATATTTTTAATCTAATGATAAAAATTTCTGACTGATCTTAATTAATTTAATTTAATCTTAATTTTAAGATAATTGATTTTTTGTTAGCACTATCGCCTTGCACCCCTTGGGTCCAGGTTCGATTCCTGTCTCTGTGTGCTAGGAGTTTGTATGTTCTCCCAGTGCTTGGTGGGCTACTCCGGTTTCCTCCCACAGTCCAAAGACATGCAGATTAAGCTAATTGGAGTTCCCAAATTGCCCGTAGTGTATGTGTGTGCGCCCTACGTTAGATTGGCACCCTGTCTAAGGGTGTACCCCGTCTCATGCCCTCAGTCTCCTGGTATATGCTCCAGGGCCCCCGCGACCCTGAATGCAGGATAAAGCGGTATAGACAGTGAGTGAGTGAGTGATTGAGTGATTTTTTTCATTTTTATTTTTTTTCATGAATTTACTTTCATGAATTCAGATTTTTCAAGATGCACTCTACATCTTCTCCATGTAGATTAATTTAGGATTTATTGCTAAATTTTGAGTGAGTGTGGCCAGGGCTCAACATTAACTTTTTATGCACTGCTGTTTTAGGAGCTTTTAACTGCAAGTTAATTTGCAATGACTGTAGGTGTAAGGTTTGAACAGAAAGTCTAAATGTTTTGTTTTTCTTACAGGATACAAGCTCTTCAGATGGTTTTGTTTCAGAATCCAGTCATGATCTGGAAAGTGATTATATGCCGTCAAACTCCCCTTCCTCAGAAGATGAGGACACTTCTAAAGGTGCTGTAAAGAAATGCCGCCGCAAAAGAGGTACTCCAACCAAAAACTTAACTGATGTGGAAAAACATCTCCGCAACACAGACACCAGAGACCGGAAACCCGATGACATTACTGATGCTGTGGGTAAGTCACATGTTACAGTTAAAATCTGTTCTAAGGGACCAAAAAGACATTGGGACAAGCGACACTATTGTGTTTACTGTAAAAAACCACAAAGTAAAATGGCACGCCATCTACAGCGAAGACATGGCAACGAAAAAGAAGTGGCCCTTGCAATGTGTCTTCCACCAAAATCAAAAAAGCGGTGCCAGATGTTGGAGCAACTTCGAAGGAAAGGCAATTATTATCACAACGTCGAGGTGTTGCAGAAGGGACAAGGCGAGATAGTGACATACAGACAACCCTCAGAACATGCAGATCCAGAGGACTACTTACCATGCAACATTTGTTATGGGTTCTTCTTAAAAGATGAATTATGGAAACACGAGAAACTTTGTCGGCGAACAGCCAGTGAGTCAGAAGTTATGTCCAAGAAAAAAAGAAGAGTCCAAGCTGCTGCTTCATCTCTGCTTCCCTACAAAGGGCAGGTATCACAAAGGTGCTCAAACATCGTTAGCAGAATGATAATCGATAAAGTCTCTCTTGCAGTAAAAGAAGACCCTCTCATATGTGAATTTGGGGACAGACTACTGGAGAAACATGGGAGTGATAAATCCAAAGATGGTCATGTTAGTCAAAAGATGAGAGAGTTGGGTAGATTTATACTAGCTGCCAAGTCTCTAGATCACAAAGTGAAGATGCTACAAGATGTTTTGGTGCCACCTAATTTGTCTTTAGCTGTTGCAGCAGCAAAAAAAGCTTCTGGTTTCACCTCCTCCAAATACAGGTATGCCACACCATCTCTTGCTTTAAAGTTGGGGCATTCACTGAAGTCTGCATGTGAAATTCTGATTGGGCAGCATATAAAGGCCGAAGATGAAGCGGCTGCATGCAGAGTACGGAACTTTTTGAACTTGGTAGCTTCAGAGTGGGACCTTTTTGTGTCGCGCCGTGCGCGAACAAACTTAGAAGAGGATAGATGGAACAAAAAAGAAATGATTCCACTCACAGAAGATGTGATGAAGCTTCATAAAATATTAAAGTCCACAGAGGAGGAGGCAAAAGAAAAACTTTTGAAAGGTCCAAACCCTAAAGCATACAAGACTCTCAGTGAATGCCTTCTCTCACAAATTATTTTGTTTAACCGCAGGCGGCAAGGTGAAGCAGCAAAATTGCCTCTTCAGACATATAGGGACCGATCCACCGAAGAACCCAACGAGGACATTATGCGGTGCCTCTCAAAATTGGAAAAAGACTTGAGTCATGAATTTACCAGGTTGGTAATCAGGGGCAAGAGAGGTCGAAGAGTACCTGTGCTGCTTACTAGAGCGATGACTAAATCACTTGATTTTCTCATTGAGCAGAGGATTGAGGGCAATGAAATTTTGGACAGTAACGAATATGTCTTTGCAAGACAAAACTCTGATTCCCATCTTCGAGGTTCCGATTGTTTAAGGAAGTATGCAGCTGCAAGTGGAGCAAGGAGGCCCGAAACTCTCACTTCAACCCACCTCAGGAAACATGTGGCTACGCTTAGTCAGATAATGAACCTGAGAGAAAATGAGTTGGATCAACTTGCCAAATTCATGGGACATGATATCCGCGTTCATCGTGAATATTACCGGCTAACAGAGAACACACTTCAGCTTGCAAAGATTAGCAAACTGCTCATGGCAATTGAATTGGGAACTGAGGTCTATAAAGGAAAATCTCTTGATGAGATTGATGGAGGTTTAGAAAGTGAGTATAATTATTATTTTTTTTATTATAAATTATTTTTACCAAAGAACGTACGGATTCATGCTACGCTTAGTGTTTTGCTGTGTGAAAAGTATGAGAAGAATTAATATTAACAAAATATTGTATGTGTTGTATTAAAACAGTTGCCCTATCTTCAAAAGTGAGAGGTGAACAGGAGTCTGAAGTCAGCGAAAGTGATGCTGAGGTCTTAACTGATGAGTCTTTGGAACCAGGTCAAGATGGTATGAAGTTGTCATGGCTGTTCTCTTTATTATATTGTCTTTCTTGTTAAAAAATGTCAGAAAATAACCAAAAATGTCCATCCTAGTTTCCCAGAGTTCAATGTATATCAATATCTTGTTTTGTCCAACCAACAGTCCAAAACCCTGTAGTGGTATGAATATAACTATAATTCTAGGAGTATTATTGTACAGGGTGGGGCATAAAGATCTCCCACAATTTGAAGGAGCACTGTGGTGGTAGAGAGATGGGGTAGGTTGCATTCAGTAGGTTGTTAGGGTCTATCGTTTTCAGTACTCATTTTGAGTTGGACCGGGAACGGGGCTTTGTTACTCAAGCATATTATGAGAACAACCAGTAGCTGTAGTAGAAACGCATGAGATAGAACCATTGGAACACATTTTTTGATGTTCTAACAGTTCTAGGTCTGCCAGATGATTTTCTTTTCAGTCAATCTGATCTGGTACAAACGCATTTCGACCTAGTATGAAGCGTGTGCAAGACGCTCTCTGCGTTGCTACTAGGGCTGTAGCTATCGAATATTTTAGTAATCGAGTAGGCTACCAAAAATTTTATCGATTAATCGAGTAATCTGATAAAATGTACTTTTGCTTAATTAAACAGCAATGTAAAACAAAGATTAATTGGTTTTCTTTTTAGAAAAATCTACTTTTATATTTTGGAATAGCTTAAAGTTGACTGAGATGAATTAAGTGCATTACAGCCATACATTCTTATTTTAAAGCCTTTTCTCAGATGCAAAAACAAAAAAAATATGTATTTTAGTCATTATAATATGTAATGACTAAATATAAAAAAAAAAAACTAAGGCACATTTTCTCTTGCTGGTTTCTTCATCTCTTGACTCGCTGATAATTTTATCGCTCCCTTCCATTTTGCAGCCGGCAACAGAACACTCCCTCAAATCAATACACAGCTTGTGTCTCCCGCTTTGTGGGTGATGTAGGCGGTTCTTCTTCAGCGGTGTTTACTGATGGCTTGCATCCGGAAGCACGCTGTGTCAAAAGCGCGCCGTCAACAAATAATTGCGCAAAAACATAACGCAAGCTTTTAAAATTAATTAACGGATGCTTCGCGGCAGAAGATTTTGCCTCCCATAATTTTTTGTAATCGAATTACTCGAGTTACTTTTAAGTTTCAGCCCTAGTTGCTACCACAGAATAGTTGTTCTTTCAGTCCAACTCAACGGTCCAACTCAAGATAAGTACTGAAAACCGTAAAGTCTAACCTACCAACCACCACAGTGCTCCTTCAAATTGTGATCTTTATGCCCCACCCTGTTTTAAATATTATAGTATTTGCGGGTTTGAATTGTTGTTGACACTCAGGTGATATTTTTTGTTACAGAGGAACCAGATATCCTGACTCAAAGACCATCAGCTCTACAACCACCACAAAAGCTCAAAAAGACAGAGAAAACCGGTAAACACTTTTTCTCCCAGGTTTTTTAAATTTTATTTTATTTCCTTCTGATACTGTGTGGTGGTCAGTCCTGCTTTTTAATTCCTGTATTATTTAGTAACTTAATGTCTCACATTAACAATGTTTTCTGTTGTTGTTTTTCTTCTCTTGAAGGATCTTCCAAAAGGAAGAGATCTGAGGAGGTGTTAGAGTCGGCTCAGGATTCAGATGGTATGAATATGACTTTAGATTAATTGTAGTAGCACCACTATATTAAATATTATGGTGTCTGTCTGTATGAATTGTTGATACTGACGTGACTTGTTCTTTTGTTACAGAGGAACCAGATATCCTGACTCTAAGATCATCAGCTCTACAACCATCACAAAAGCTCAAAAAGATGGAGAAAACTGGTAAACTCCTTTTCTGTCAGCTTCATTATTATTTTTTTTTACTGTGTGGTGGTCAGTCCTGTAGCGTTCAGTCAAGCTTCTTAACACAGTGAAACCTTGGATTGAGAGTAATTTAGTCTGCAAGTGCTTTGCAAACCGAGAAAACATTTTAAAATAAATTCTAACTTGATAAACGAGCGAGATGTTGATCTACGGCAGTAGTACACATGCCTTATCTGCTGATTGTCATGTGATCACAACTGAGCCGATGGTTCTTTTCTCTCTTGCGCTGTGGGATTGTGGGTAATCGTCTCTCATGGTCAGTCTCAGTGTGTGTGCTCCACTCGTATAGTCAACATTCGTGTGTGCGTGTACTGTTTACTATAACACTGTGACCATGTGTTTGTGCAGGTAAAGCTTTTTTTCCCGGTGTGTCCAAGTGTAGTGAGTGTTCTTTAGTAACTACTGCCACAACGGCCTCTGTGGAGAAAAAAAAGAAGTTAAAAGCGCTGTATCAAAGTGGGAGATGAATCTGTTTAACAAAATATGCAACGTCACATTTCTGCAAAATCCTCAAAAGCAGGGAAAAGCAAGTCATTAGAGAGGTTCTGTTAAAGTCACACAAAAAGGAAAAACTTTCCAGTAAGCCAACAGACAGCAGTGATTCCGTTAGTATGTGTGAAAGTCGTCCTACACAATTAATCCCCTCGTCTTCTCCTCTCTCTCATACCAGTCATGATCCTCTTTAAAGGTAAAGTGCAGGTTAATTTGTTTTATTTTTACTTTATATTTTGTGTTAATTATTTTTATATGAATATTTTCGGCTTGTGGAATGAATCATCAGTTTCCATTATTTCTTAGGAGGTAAATTCACTTTGATATACCAGTGTTTTAATATACAAGCATGCTTCCGGAACGAATTATGCTCGCAGTCCAAGGTTTAACTGTACATGGGTTATTTATTAATTTCAGACTGTGTAGTTTCTCAAATTAGTGATGTTCTCTGTTGTTGTTTTTCTTCTCTTGAAGGATCTTCCAAAAGAAAGAGGTCTGAGGAGGTGTTGGAGTCGGCTCAAGATTCAGATGGTATGAATATGACTTTAGATTAATTGTAGGAGCATCATTATATTAAATATTATGAATATATGTTATCAGTATGGTATGGATTGTTGTTGATACTGAGGTGATATGCTTTGTTACAGAAGAATCAGATATCTTGTCTCAAAGAACATCAACTTCAAAACAATCCCGGAAGCTCAAAAAGCCGGAGAAAACTGGTAAACTCCTTTTCTCCTTTTTTTAAATTTTCTTCTGATACTGTGTGGTGGTCATAGTCCTGTAGTGTTCAGTCATGCTTCTGAATACAGTGGAACCTTGGATTGCGAGCATGATTCGTTACGTAAGCGTGCTTGTAATCCAAAAGACTTGTACAGGTGCATCTCAATAAATTAGAGTATCATTGAAAAGTTGACATATTTCAGTACTTCAAATCAAACAGGAAAACTCATAGATTATATAGATTCATTACACACAGACTGATATATTGTAAGTGTTTATTTCTATTAATTTTTATGATTATGACTTATAACTAGTGAAAACCCAAAATTCTGTGACTCAGAAAATTTGAATATTGTGAAAATGTTCAATATTGGAGACTTGTAGTGTCACACTCTAATCAGCTAAATAACTCAAAACACCTGCAAAGGTTTCCTGAGTCTTTAAATGGTCTCTCAGTCTGGTTCAGTAGGCCTGCAGGACGTTTTATAGCACTTCATACTTCCCTCTCCTGACCATTTTCATTGAAATGCTGATTTCGAGTTCATCAGCAGGACTTGGCACCTGCTCACGCTGCCAAAAGTACTACTACCTGGTATAAGAACCATGGTATCCCTGTGCTTGATGGGCCACAAACTCACCCGACCTAAACCATGTAGAGAATCTGGGGGTACCGTGATAAGGAAGATGTGAGACACCAGACCCGACAATGCAGAAGAGCTGAAGGCTGATATCAGAGCCACCTGGGCTTCCATACAGTAAGACCTCAGCAGAGACACCTCCATACCACGCCGCATTGCTGCAGTAATTCATATAAAGGAGCCCCGCCCAAGTACTGAGTGCTGAACATGTTCATACTTTTCAGTAGTCCAATACTTCTATTAATCTTTTTTTATTGGTCTTCATATAAAAATGATTAATACAAAATGTAAAGTAAAAATAAAACAGATTAACCTGCACTTTACCTTTGAAGAGAATCATGACTGGTATGAGAGAGAGGAGAAGACGAGGGGGTTAATTGTGTAGGACGACTTTCACACATACTAACAGAATCACATCTGTCTGTTGGCTCACTGGAAAATTTTTCCTTTTTGTGTGACGTTGCATAGTTTTTAAACAGATTCATCTTCTGCACTGATGCAGCCTTTTTAACAGTTTTTTTTCTTCACGGAGGCCGTTGCTGCAGTAGTTACTAAAGAACAGTCACTACACAAAATAAAAAAAAAACTATTTGAGCGCACACACGTGGTTACAATATTACAGTAAACAGCACACTTGTACAAGGATGTTGACTATACGAGGGGCGCAGACACACTGAGACTGAGCATCCCACAGCGATAGAGAGAACAACCATCAGCTCAGTTGTGATCACGTGACAATCAGCAGATAAGGCACATGTGTACTACTGGCGTATATCAACACGTCATGTGTACTACTGGCGTATATCAACTTTGCTCGTTTATCAACTTAGAATTTTTTTATTTTTTTTTTATTTTGGCTCGTCTTGCAAAACACTTGCAGACTAAATGACTCTCAATCCAAGGTTTCACTGTTACCTGTATTATTTAGTAACTTTGGACCATGTAATATCTCACATTAACAATGTTTTCTGCTGTTGTTTTTCTTCTCTTGAAGGATCTTCCAAAAGAAAGAGGTCTGAGGAGGTGTTGGAGTCGGCTCAAGATTCAGATGGTATGAATATGACTTTAAATTAATTTTAGGAGCACCATTATATTAAATATTATGGTATCTGTCGGTATGAATTGCTGTTCATACTAATGTTATATGTTCTTTTATTACAGAAGAACCAGATATCTTGACTCAAAGACCAACTTCAAAACCATCCCAGAAGCTCAAAAAGCCGGCGATAACGGGTAAGGCAGTAATCCAATCTTCCATTAACAATTTCAAGCATAACTTCAGTTATTATCTAAACTAATTTGTGATTTCAGCTATTGATCTACAACTTCCTGAACCGAAATACCAACGCAGAATTTGGAGTTCGGCAGAAAAAGAAGCAGTGTGGCGACAGCTGGGCCAGTACATTACTTTGCGACGAGTTCCCGGTAAAGAGTTGTGTATCAAAGCACTTGAAGCTGAACCTATACTTGGTAGTCGCACATGGAAGGATGTGAAGAATCAAGTATATAATTCTATCTTATCTCAGAAAAAGAAACGGGCGTAACTTACAGTAAAATATTATGTTTTGAATATTAATAATCAGGCATTCACCTAATCCTTTACGTCAGTATGTTTCATACTGACTAGGTGGATTGGGTGAATGCCTGATAATTATGTTAAGTTTCTTTGTGTGTACTGGACTGTGTTGCCGCTGCATTGTTGCTTTAATTGCTGACAAAGCAATGGGTAGTTCTTTGATGCCGGAATAAAACAGTTCTGGAACAAACTTCTGTTATGTTTTTAATCAAGAGTGACCCTAACCTAACAGTTCATCTAAAAAAAATTTACAATATCATGTAAAAGTAAATTTCCTTTTATAATTAATTTAAAAAGTGAATTATTTCAAGCCTTTGTTTTAATTCTGATTACAGCATTAAAAATCTGGTATTTTATTATTTTTTTATATTAAAATTTTTTAAGATGTACTGTAGTAATACATTAAAGTTGGTTTGGGATAACTGGGGTAAAAGAGGTGAGACATGGATAAAGGACTTCTAAATTCTGGAAGTATAATGTTTATTGTTTGGGTACTCTGTGAGAAATGGTAAAAAAGACGTAAAAAAAAAAAACATCGCCAAATCTGCCTAGCAACAGGGCTGGTCCTCAGAAGTATAGAAGTTAAATATTTGGTTTTATTCTGAGTATTCTGAAATGTCAAGTGACTTTCTGACTCTCTACTGCCACCAGATGATGAGTTTGTTTGTTGCACCATTGTAGCTTAAGTGGAAGTGCTGGTCCTCACAAAGAACTCTAAGATCGTGGTCCTCACAAAGAGATAAAGACATGTATGTGTGTGTTTGTGTGTGTGTTTATCTGTGTAATATGCATGTGTAGTCTGTGTTTGTGTGTAGAATGTGCAGTGTATGAGTTTAAGGCATCGTCATGGCTGGACGTCTCCTTCTGTTGCGCCATTGCAAGCTGTCACTCATTGTTGGCCGGATTCGGTGGCGACTGTAATGGAGCAGGTGCTTGAGCAGGTCATTGTTTGTGCAGGATGCGTAGGATGTGTGTGTTTGTCTGTGTGTGTGTGTGTGTGTTTAGGATGTATACTATATGTGTGGGACAAGTAGATTGTGTATGTGGTTGTGTGTAAAACATATACATGTGCAGTGTGTGTGTGTGTCTGTGTGTATGTGTCTTTGTGTGTGTGTGTGTGTGTGTGTGTCTGTGTGTGTGTGTGTTTATGTGTGTAGTATGCATGTGTAGTCTGTGTTTGTGTGTGTGTATATATGTGTGTGTGTGTGTCTGTTTGTGTTTGTGTGTGTGGTATGTTTGTGTGTGTAGTATGGATGTGTGTAGAATGTGCAGTGTATGAGTTTAAGGCTGGACGTCTCCTTCTGTTGCGCCATTGCTGGCTGTCACTCATTGTTGGCCGGATTCGGTGGCGACTGTAATGGAGCGTTTGTAGTGTTTTTTGTGTGGAGTAGTGGATGTCCATTGTGTGGATTATGCAAATGACCCAAAACATGAAAACTGTTTTGCACAATGACATCTTGAAGTGTACTGAGATTGACATATATATATATATGTGCAAATGTCGATGAGCTATGCAGCTATATCTCCTGTAAAGCCTTGCAGGCCTTATTTTGGCAGCAGTTTAAAACATATGTGCAGATTTTCATCTGTTTGCTCCTTACTATACCTTGATACTATACCTTGTGTTTGTGTGTGTGTGTCTTGGCATGGATGTCTAGTTTGTGTGTATGATGTTTAATGTCTGTGTTCTGTGAGTAATGTGTGTGTATTTGGAGTAGTCTATGTAATGTGTGTTCATTGTGTGGATTTGGACATTACCTAAAATATCTGACCTCCTGTTAAGTAAACCCAATGACCTATCTGCCGATTTTCATGAGTTCTTGAGCTTTTTACTACTTCCAAAAGGACCGAAATGTTTAAATATAGAAAAATAAATCAATCAATAAATAATGCTTAAGACGGCACTCATACAGGAAAGCGGTTTGCTGCGTTCTTAGCGCTGTACGAGCACAGGAAAGCGGTTTTCTCACATAACTAATGAATGGTCATGTAAAAATATACAGAACGAGTCTATATACAATTTTCATGGTAAAAATGTGAAAAACAATAACAAAAAAGATGGTTCTCAACATGTATGCAAGAATGCATGAAAGTGATGGAAATGATCATTCCTTTCAGCTTTTACCCTCTGGTGCTGCGAAAAAGCGTTTGCTGCGTTCTCAGCGCTGTACGAGCACAGGAAAGCGGTTTTCTCACATAACTAATGAATGGTCATGTAAAAAAATACAGAACGAGTCTATATACAATTTTCATGGTAAAAATGTGAAAAACAATAACAAAAAAGATGTTTCTCAACATGTATGCAAGAATGCATGAAAGTGATGGAAATGATCATTCCTTTCAGCTTTTACCCTCTGGTGCTGCG
>JAQMYM010000035.1:24136656-24157935 GCA_030014255.1 Parauchenoglanis ngamensis
GGTGTACCCCGCCTCTCGCCCCAAGATGCTGGGATTGGCTCCAGCTTCCCCGCGTCCCAGACGGATAAAGCGCTATAGATAATGGATGGATACCAAATCAGCATTGTGTCACAACAGTGAACTTCAGAATGGACAGCAACAGCAGTCCTTCATGGGAATTATGTTATATTATAGAGTTACTTAACCAAAGTGTTAAAGGAAACAAAAACAAAATACTCAGATTCTGAATACTGACGTTCTTAATGTCTGTGTTGTTAATATTACATTTGTAAGTTTCTGTAACTTAAACTGTTTGGCAATTAAATTGGTATTTCAGAGAGATGCTGATTTCTGTTGATTAATTCTCTAAAACAGCGGCTCAGCAAATCACAGCTTTGTATTAATCTATGAGTTCGAATACGTTTCAATAGCAACAGCTCATTCACTTTTACAAAAGATGCTCCACATAAATGGATTATAAAACATATATGGAAGGAGTCTGGTGTCAGCTCTTAGTAAAGTCAGATGTAAAGCTGTAACTTAATTCATCCATCTAGAAATTCACCAACCATCTGATCTGATCTATGATTAACATTGCTTTTTCTTAAACTACCACAGAAACAGACCTCCAAGTCGATATCCAGCCCCTGCAAACACAGCATGGCCTCAAAGCTGAGTGAGTGGAGCTCCTCCGTCACTGTGAGCGGACCCTGCAACAGACAAACACACTTCCTCCAGCACTTCCTGTGTGTTTTATCACCACGGTAAACTCAGTCGTAATGCTTTTCACAAACACACTGCTCTTTCACAGAAATGATACAGAAGGACATTTGCTTTTCTGTTAAAAAGATTCATACCTCATTTCCTTTGGTGCCATTTGTACATTTCTTCTCTTTCAGCTGCTGTTGAGAAGAAAGGCATTAGCTCACAGTGCTGAACAGGGAACCCAACTCCAGTCTGAAGTCACACCCACACTTATCCACTGTTAAGTCAGGTAGCACTAGCGTTACAAGACCTACTGACTTAAAACTGGTCAAATAAAAAAAATAAAAAACAGAATTTTTCTTCATTACGACAACTAACAATCATTAAAACACAGTGTTTATTTGTATCACACCAGAGTGCTGTTAAATTCTGGATTCTGATTGGTCAGAAGGTGGTGATTAATTTCCTGTAACAGCAGCTCTGCAAATCACAGGTTTATATTCATGCACTCGTTCTAATACGTTATCGTTTCTATAGTGACGGCTCATTCACAGAGTCTCATACAGCAGAGGCTCCATTTTCTCTGAGGAGACATGTTAGTTAAATTTAACATTTACGGAAGGAGTCTCCAGTGTCAGTGCTTTGTGACACTCAGTAAGTTTTCTGACAGGAGTTTACACGTGTCTCAGTGACATGACGTGCTTCATGCTGCAAAACAAAAGCGATGTTTTAATCGGTAATAATTTCTGGAGGACTGATGCTGTCCAAATATCACTTTTGCAACCCCTATACAGTCACTTCTGTTTAGGGTGCATGCTTGTAAGGACAGATTTAGGAGTTAAATACCAGATGTCTGAACTCCACGGATAAGCATCCGTTTGACGACTCTTCTACATCCATCACTTTTGTGTTGTTGGTGGGGATGAAGAATTGCCTGGTACTATAAACAAAAAAAATATCACAATCATTCAGAGCTTTGACAAAGAGGTGACTGTATCCAGTTAAATATTTCTTAAAACATATGTTTCTTCAGTGTCAATAACTGCTTTCTCCTAAACCACACGTCCTGTAGCTGTGTCCCCTCCCACACGCTTGCACTTTACAAAACAACATTCACATTGAGGCTTGGCCTAGAAACAACAGGAAGTTGCTGCTCTCGCTGGTGTTTCAGTGAGTACTCACACTTTGCCGGCCGGGAGGTCCCTGTGTACAAAGAAAGCAGAGAGAACAGAGAGAAATAACAAAAATGAGTTATATTTAGAAGGTTTGCATGTGTATCACTATAATGCCTGTGGGTTAGAGAACAGATTGTAGCTTAAACAAAATTTTTATCATCAGAAGTCATAGTCATTAAAAATAATGAATAAACGGGGAGTAACTGATCTTGTGGAAGGGCATACAGCATTTTACACGAGATGCATATTACATGCGGTTTACACTAAAGTGCAATGCATTCATTTTACTGAATAAGACGGAATTTTCAATGATTATATTGTAGTTTAAAAATATAAAGATACTTTACATGAACTCAATTGTACGCCAAAATTAAAAAAGGAACTTTTGGTCCAACTTCTGGTTGGATCAATATTTACCATGGTGTTATGTTGGATTATTAGTCTTAAAGCTGTGGTTCTCAAACTGGGGTCCTTTTTTTTTGTGGAAATCACAACCTGCCTTTATTAAAGTTATTAAATTTATTATTGAGTTCTTACAGTTATTAGTCGATTTGCCTGGTCACAAATCCAAACCACACTAACTCAAAAGCACTTCAGGGGAAATAGTATTTTAATGTTCTGTGAGTGGAATGTTCTGGAATAAATAAAAACCCAAGCTAATAAATAGTCAAAATATTATAGATATTTGAATAACGGGACTAATATTTTTACACTCATAAAATAAATACAGTCGTGGTCAGAAGTTTACATACAGTCATCATGGACATGAATGTCATGGCAGTATTGAGCTTTCAGTGATTTATTTGAACTGTTATTTTTCTGGGGAGGAATGATTGCACAACATACATCTTTAATAGAAAAAAAAACAAGAATTTGGTGCACAAGTTTTCATTTATTTTATGTCCTGACCTATATGTGAAATATCCAGCCAGAATTCTGCCAGAATATTTTACAGACCCTGCGTTAATTTCAGAAAACTAACAGCACCAAATTCTTGTTTTGGTTTTTTTTTAAATAAAGATGCATGTTGTATAATCTGAGACTTTTATTAATAATAGAATAAAAATAAAATCTTAATAAACTCACTTGTCGAAAGTTGTCTTCACTTTAAGCTGATAATCCACTTCAGGCAGTTTCACCAGCAATCTGAAAAACATTTAAAAACGTTGAAAGCTTTGAACAGCGTTGTAATTAAATTTAAATGTATTTAAATTTAGTATAAGATACTGGAAAATGAAACATAACTATAATATACAGAGAGGAAAAGCTAGATGACTAGTTTTAAAATGAATTTTAATTGTCAAATGTTAACATTAATGTGTATACATCATCTCCGAACAATAAAACATTTCTAACATGTTACTGTAAATCAGTAGCTACATGAAAATGAATAAACCTTTAAGAAACAATGTTTGTGTGGATACATAGGGGGAATTCTTACTACTAAGTGATATAATGTGTAAGCTTAAAATACACATAAGATATAAGAATATTGTCTTTTCTTTTCTCAAATTTCCACGATTGCTAAACACTGAGAATTCAGGAAAAGAACGTGGAAAATAACCAAGTCATACAAGCAAGACAAACGAGAGCTGTTGTACTTTATTATCTTGTGAAATCGACACTATTTGTCCAGCAGGTTTTCAGTAAGGTGTGGCTCATACATACCTGACTTTAGTGGTGAACTGCACCTGAGTTTTAATGATGAGCGGTTTCTGAGGGTGTGTGGGCATACACGGCTGCTTCTCCACAACAAACGAGCTGCAAATCAAACAGAAACACATTAGCCTTTAAATCGATATACAAAATAAATCAAATACCACAGTGGAGATGAATTCTGGGATTCTGACTGATCAGAAAGTATTGATATTATTTTCTATTTTCTAACAGCAGATCACGTTTACATTAATGCGCTCGTTCTAATACCTTACCGTTTCTATATTAACAGTTCATTTACAGCGGAACATTTAACGTAAACTGATTAAAAATCGTTACGTTTTCTATGAAGAGATGTTTATTTAATGCTTATGGATGGAGTCTCCAGTGTCAGTGCTTTCTAACATTCAGTAGGTTTTCCAGCATGTTTTTTTCGGTAACATGAAAAACTATAGTTCATTTTCTTACTTAACTCAAGAGGAAGAAAAATAAAGACTGGAAGTGAGAACAGGAACCATCTTGTTTTGCAAACGTTCCACAACATTAACAATAAACAGATTAAAAGTGTGATGTGTCATTTATTAATAAATAAAAATATATAATCATTGGCAGATTGTCGTGGTACAAGAGGAATAAAACACTTCATGGGGTGCTGATATAGAAAAGAATAACCACTGACAGTAGTAACAGTAACTCCACTTTAACACACATCCAGAATCCAGTTGTGTTCTTTTCCTAGCACCCGGACTCTTCTACAAAGGAGCAGTGCTGCTGTAATATGTACAGAATTACAACATTGGCATTGTCTCACTGAAATAAGCAAGGCCTTCCCTGAAAAAGATGTTATCTTGATGGCAGCATACGTTGCTCCAGAAAGCCTGTATATATCATTCGGTAGTAATGATGTCTTCCCAGATATGCAAGCTACCCATGCCATGTGCACTAATGCCCCCATACCAGCACATACGCTGTCTCTTAAACTTTGCGCTGATAACAGCCCAGATGGCCCCTCTCCTCTTTAGCCCAGAGTACAAGGTGTCCATGATTTCCAAAAAAACATTTTGATTTATCAGACCACAGGACAGATTTCCACTTCACCTCAGTCCATCTTAAATGAGCTCGGGCCCAGAGAAGGCAGCAGCGTTTCTGGGTCATGTTTATATCTGATTTCTTCTTTGCATGGTGGAGTTTTAACCTGCGTTTGTGGATGCAGTGATTAACTCTCTGGTTTTGGGAAGTGTTCCTGAGCTCATGCAGTGATTTCCACTACAGAATCGTGTCTGTTTTTAATGCACTGCTTTAAGATCACGCCCATCCAAAGCTCCGGATTCTCTGAATCTTTTAATGTTATTTTGTACTGTAGAGGATGAAATCCCCAAATTCTTTGCAAATTTTCACATTGAGGAACATTATTCCTAAATTGTTGAACTATTTGCCCATGCAGTCTTTCACAGAGTGGTGAACCCCTCCTCATCTTTACCGCTGAGAGACTCCGCCTCTTTGCGATGCTCTTTTTATACCCAGTCATGCTACTGGCCTGTTTCCAATTAACCTAATTAGTTGTGAGATGTTCCAAAAGGTGGTGGTTTTTTTTTAGCATTACACAACTTTTCCAGCCTTTTTGTTGCCCCGTCCCAACTTTTTTTAAACATAAAATTCAAAATGAGCATATATACTTTCTAAAACAATAAAATAAGATGTCTTAGTTCTAGTTATACATGATTTGCAAATCTTCGAATTCTGCTTTTGTTTACATTTTACACAAGTTTTTTTTTTTTTAGAAAAGGGGTTGTACTTAAAAAGTCGTTCTTAACAATCTTTACGCTGTGCTTTTTGATATCTGGGTTTTATTTGGATTCTACACAATACCCACAAAGGCCCCATATTTTTTTTCCCATCTCTATTTTTTTCTTGAACATCTGCCAGAAGTGATCCTCACTATGAAGTGTGAACAGGTTAAGTCTGTCATCTGAAACATGGGTGATGTGTGTTACCTCTTGATGAGGTGATATATTAGATATTTGACTTGTTCTTCCATCTGAGGTCTCTGCAGGGGGATTGGGTCACTCTCGTATGTCACTTTCACAATTAGCTCACCCAGTTTGTCCAGCTGCCGTTTGATCTGGAACAGACTCTGGGCCATCATGGTAAACCTACATATATGAAACAAAAAGGATGGAGAAAAGAGACTGGGTTAAAAGGCGTTGTCTGGCACTTTTGTCAATTTCTGCTTTCATTTTTAATCTGAATGTTATTGCATCTACAATATAAAAGCTGTTAGTAACACTGCAAACTGAAGCCCCAGGTTTCTGGTTCGATCCTAATCTTAGGTTACCGTCAGTGCAGAGTTTCGTGTGTTCTACCTGTGTCCTTGTGGGTTTGCTCCAGGTTCTCTGGTTTCCTCTCACATCTCAAAAACATGCTGTTAGGTGGACTGGCTATGCTACGCAGCCCCTGGGTGTGAATGTGTGTGCACGATGCTCTGTGATTAACTGCCATCTCATCCAGGGTGTACTGCTCCTAATAACCAGTGTTCCTGAGATAGCCTCTGGATTTACTGACCAGGATAAAGATGATGAAGTTTAAATCTAGCTGAAAATAGTGAGTACAGTAGTGCGCACGCTAAAACCAAGCAAAATGGATTTCTATGATGTCACTTCTACTAGGTTAAGTGTAGAAGAAAGGTATTTGGTAATCTGGAAAAATGCTCCAAAAAATTTGCTCTCTTTTCTTTTTGTGACTTTCAACACAATGAAATGTTCTTGTGTAAACAATTTCGTGGCAGCGGGGCCCCGTCAGGATCACGTGTGAGTGGAGGGTGTTGGCACGTGTGTGATTAACAATGCTCTTTTTAAACACTGTGTCTGTCAGTGAGGGGATTTTCCAAGCACAGACAGATCGTACTGCCAACTTGTGCTGAACTTATTTGTGTGTGAAAGTGCCAGTTTCACTTTGGAAATGATGTTTCCGTGCCGAAAAGTGGGGTAAAAAACAAAATAAACAGATCCACATTCCCCTCCTGAGGTCGCGTTCTTCTCCCGAAAGCCATAGTGTTACAAATCCATTATCTCCATCGATTATCTGTTAAAGCTCGGAGGGAAGCTGGAGCCAATCCTAGCTGACTTCGGGTGAGAGGCGGCGTTACACCCTGGGCATGTTGCCAATCTATCACAGGACTAACACAGGGCTGAACAACCATTCACACTCGTATTCACACTTATGGGCAATTTAGAGAAGCCAGTTGATCTAATCTGCATGGGCTGTGGGAGGAAACCAGAGCACCGGGAGGAAACCCACGCAGGCACGGGGAGAACACGCAAACTCTGCACAGAAAGCTCCCAGTCGGGACCAGCCTTCTTGCTGTGAGGTGACAGCGCTAACCACTGCACCACTCCGTCGCCTGTGGTACAAATTGATTTTTTTATTTTTAAAGGTCTGGTCCATGTTCACTGGAATGAAGCCAACTCTTACATATTTCACACTAATCAGTACAGAATGTGTACTCTGGGAAGCAGAAATTGTACCCTAAAATGCTCTATATCAATGTTTCCCATAACTATACCTGGTGTTTAATGTTTGATTGGCTGACTCAGGTGTTTTTGAACCTAATATACAGCACACAGTAGTGTAGAAGAGAAACGTTCAGATTTTCAGAAAGATAAATTAACCTCAAGAAACATGAACGCTAACCCCAGCAATCAAAAACATCAAATTGCTAATTTCAGCCTCTTGAATGTGAGTAATTGGCGGTTGATCAGTGTTGAGTGGTGTGAGGCAGTACCAGTTCTGGAGCTGGTCGAGTCCGGCGAGGACTGGGCCGCCGATGCAGGCGATCTGCTGCCGACGTTTCCACGCCTGCAGCTCAGGCATCAGCTGAGAGACAATCAGGCTGTCTATCTCCTTCAACACATCTCCCATTTTGGACAAAATCTCCTGTCAAGAGAAAATAAAGGGCACATTAATTACAGAATTAACCCCAGAGTGATATGAAATCAGTTAGGGATGCATCTACACCGTTTTTTCCAACAGTGTACGAGTGTTTTTTTACTTGTTGATACTGATACTGATACCAAAATGAGTAATCTACTTAGTATTACTCAATCACGGACGACACGGGACATGTTATTCCCATTTATATCTCTGTTTACATTTAAACAGCAGCCAAGACAAGCGAGCACATGCGACATTTGTTCATACACTTATTCTACTTAATTCATTATAATGTTACAGGGTTGCTATGAATGAAGACGAAGTGCATTAGCTAGTTACATTCGGATGGAGTAGGTCTGAGGTGGAGATGAGCAACTTTTGTTTCGTCTTCTGTACAGCTGCAAATAAAGTATATTTTTGTTTTCATTGCATCAGACTTCTTTGTGGTCAATAACAGTAGAAGTTGCTCACCAAGCACAACATCATGAGTAAGAGCTGCTATTTTTATTCACCTAGCGTCATCGGCAGACATTTTTTCTCTCGCCCAGCCGATGTTTGCTGCTACAGATGAACTCCTCATGCTGACTTTTATGTTTAAGATGTTTTATCTCTTGTACTGTAGAAAGACGCTGTACTTCCGCCTCTTGAATATTTTCACAGAGTTCACATTCTGCTCTGCTTTAATTGCCATCATTAATCATGAAATACGCCCAGATCGCTGTCATTTTGTGTTATCTGTTCATTACCATGACAACGTACCCTAGGATTGCATCACATAGCATCTCCTGGTATCAGATGTTGTTATCTGAGCCTTTCTTATGAGTATGAGTATATAAACACAGTGTCAGATGAAGGTAACCATTCAAATGGCATTTCCATTTAAACACATTTTGACACGGTACGGTTCTCAGCATGGTTCCTGAGCATAGTTGGATAACTGTTTGTGAAGATTTCACATTTACACTGCTTTCTTGACGTCCTGCCACTCTTATTTACAGCTCGGCTTAAAGAAAATGCTCAAGATGTCATCTAATATTAATATTAATTATATTTTCTCTGGCCCAATGCGCCACTTCCTGTCACTGCAGTTTTTCTTTGGGACTTCCTAAGTCATGATCAGCAGCACAAGAGATGGAAAAAAAAACCTAACCGTTCATACATACAAACAGCTCTGATGTTGAAATGAAATGCTTGAGTAGGCCTTACATTAAGGTGGATGTGTAAGAACCACACTTCATCTGAATGTGTGTTAAAACAGCTTGGAATAAGCCAAATAAAGGGGATGACGTGCATCAGATTGATCAGAAGATTAGACGCCTTGGGGCATGTCACTAAACTCACCTTCCTTTTGAAGTCTAGACGGTTGAGTATTTCCTGAAGGGTCATGACTTCTTGCTTCATGTTCTGTGAGTTTCTCTCCACTGGGTCTACAGCAGGGATGCAACCAAATACGTATAAATTATTCAGAATGTGGTTTAAACAGATACAAATAGGAGGCGCACTATCAAAACAAAGACCACGTTCATTAACGTGAACGATGCAGATACTGTGCTGCAATTTACAGTGTTCAGTCCTTCATCCTCAGTGCCTGCCTGGTCAGAGTAGCGGTGGTTTAAAGTAGGTAACTAGCTCCTTTCTATTTTGGGAAGTACAATCAACGGAGTCTGTTAGAAAATATGAAAAGCCGGTGCAAAAAAAATATAAACTGCACAAGCAGGATTTAAAAAACAACAGTCCAGGGCACATCGCTTTTTAAAAAGCAAAGCAAAACAAAACAATCATTCAGGTTCAGGCCACGCCCACTTTGGGTTTAAATCCGAATCCAAATACAGATACAGATATTTGGAGCACAAATCAGATACAGACAGGATGGAGTCATGAGTAGAGAAGCAACTGGGTGAAAAAACATTTTCAAATGAAGCAAATACAAATTAAAAATATGAGTGCTTCTTCCTGTTTAAGAGTTTCAGACTTCCATCTTCCGTTCATCCCATTATAAGCATCGTTTGCTCATGTCAAGACTCTTATTCACGCATACGCAACACCTTTTATTTGATGTTTGCATTTTTTCCTGCTAACGTGCAATTTTAAAATCCCGCTATTTGGTGTTAACCAGAAGAGGACGGGTTCCTTTTTGGTTTGAGTCTGGTTCCTCTCGAGGTTTCATCCTCATGTTGTCTCAAGATGTAAAAACACTGTGGTTTGTTAGATCTACATCCGGATCTCTGTAAAGCTGCTTCGTGATGATTTCTATTGTTAAAAGTGCTATACACTCAAAATAAGTAAACCAAAAGGTGAATCAAGAAAGAAAAAGGGTCTAACAAAAGAAAACGTCCAACCCTTAAAACCCTGTCTAGACAAATCCAACCTGCTGAGAGCCGCTCACTTCCCTATCTGTCCTCTGAACCGAGAAATGACTTTGCATCCATCCAAGCATGCAGAGCACAAGCTTTACTCATTCTTATTGTATAGAAACGCAACACTGAGCCACTCTGAATGGATTTGCCTAATGACTAATGTCATACATGTGATCAGACAAGAATCATGGTCCAGTGGAGCTGCAGGTGATATATCACTCACCTCGAAGTTGGAGGGTTTTGTAGCGAAAGTCAAAATCATCCTGCATGTCCTCCAGATACTTTACTGCCTGGTCCAGGAGCTGAGCACATTATACAAAATGGAAATATAAAACATTTTATAAAGCACTCAGCATTCAGCTTTGTGTATGTGCAAATTACCAATGATTACAATTTTTTTATTTATTGTTGGAACAAGAAGTCGTGCTTTTTTAACCATTTAATGTTGTGGAACATCTACAAAACTAGTTAGTTCTGGTTTTCTCTTACATTATAGCAGCTATAAACAGTCATTCCCTCACCAGTCTGTCTAGCAAATAAGACACAAAAACAAGTACAGAGAAACTGCAAAGTGTAAACACCTGCGCTATAAAACCTTTCACATCGTAGGTTTTCAAGGATCTGTTAAAGCTGATACTCATTTCTGTGGAGTTAAATACTGTAGACTGATGTTGCATCGGTCTCACCTGCACACTGCTACGGATCACTGCCACTTTGTTGTCCAGGTTCTTCTGCTTCTCCAAAGCTGCTGAATTCTGCATCGACTTCTCCAGTGGACCCTGCCAACAGCGTGACGGACAGGTGATGTAAAGGGCTACAATTACAAGCTGACACAAAGTGAGACTGAACTTATTCATGGAAGTCTGAAGAGATTCGCTGTTTCTAGTCATACTACGAAAAAATCCATGTTCGTAGGATCTTAAAAAGGCTCGTGCGATGTAACAATATAATCCTCCCCATGTGATACTACACTCCCACCATATCCAGAGACGTTTATTCCGATTATATATATATATTTTATCTGACCTGCCATGCCTAACACATTTTCTCAAGGAGCGCTGCAATTTAACATCACTTAGCCGAGCCATCCTGGAAGCCCCGCCCCTTCCCCCAATCTCATCAGCTCTCGCTTTCTGTCTCTGTATATGGAGGATGTTGTAAGTTCATTAACGTGAGGTAAAATTTATTAGTGTATGTTTGACTTAGCTAACATTAGACAAGTATATATTTAACATCTATTTAATTATACTGACTCTGGACGCCATTGCAAAACTGGCAAAAAAAATAAATGTCATTTTTAGTTTACGACCAAAAGAGGAAAAGGAGGGAGATTTTCAAAAGAAGAAGACAAATAGATTAAAACAGGCCTACAGCAAGTGTACAAAATGTCCTGTTATATTTTATGTACTGTTTTTTAACTTTTAACTGAACATTAATGCAGAATCAATAAAAATCCATCATCTAGATGATTTTCCTTAGACCTGAAATGGTGAAAATGCATGTTTTCCAGTCTCTTAAATGCAAGAGGTTCTAGGGATTTTTTTCACGATATTTTAAAAATGGAAAATCAGTATTGCGCAAGCACTAATCTTAACTAAGAGTTTCCATGACTCGTACCTGCTCCTGCATGCTGGCGGCTGAGATGATGCGTCTCTCCTCTCTCAGACAGTTGGAGATCACGGCTGATAGGTGCTGAGGATTGGCTTTATATTTCAGCTGTGTGATAAATATAAAACACACTGGTTAATGCAGTGATAAAAATGTACTTGTGCTCTTAAGAGTTCATTGATCGCTCCTGGATGACTTCCAGATCATTTTGCAGATGCGAATTTTTCCCTAAATACGGGGAAAGTCCCATGGATTTGCCCCAGCTTTGAGCTAAGACGTCGATAGCTTAAAGATTGGATCGGCCGAGTCCTCTACAGAGCTCAGTTTGGAAATTATAATAACAATTATTTTTTAATTATCACTCAATATCGGTACATAAAGCCAGCTTGAATGGCATTTACAGACCCCTCTGGAATTACTGGCACCAGTTATGATGATGATGAACAAAATGAATAACATTAAATTAGTGATATTTGAGCATATACATACTAGTTTCAAAATTATTGCCTCCTCTACAATTATATCTTGTGAAGCCTCCAGTGGAGTTAACCACTTGGTAATTCTTTCCTATATGTAGCAGAAACAAGTTTCCAGACTTGATTAGTGGCTTAAAAAAATGTACCCGCACCCTGTAAACCGTCTTTCACGCATCAGAGCTTTAAAATGTTGTGACTGATATTCTGTCTGTAAGATATTGCTCAGTTCCAGGAACTGTATTCAATAAGGAATGCAATCTTACACATCCTTAGGTAATCTATTAATGAAAGCAAAACCAAACTACTACAGATTCATAATGTGTAAAGCTGTGAAGTCATTAAAAGACGGTAGGGTGGGGGGATAAACAGTCGAAACAGACTGGGGGGGAAAAATGACCGGATTTCTTTTTTTTTTTTTTTCTCAAAAATGCACACGGAAACTTCTGACACAAATAAAGGAGTATGAAAAGTGAAAAAAAAAATGAAAATAAAAGTGTGGTCACCCCACGCTTTCCTGTCTGGCGTTATTTAGGCTGGCATGGCAGCACAACATCCAATTACAAACATTCAAATGATCCTGAGCAAAACCCCTGACATTTGACTCTTCATAGATTGTTTTGAGAAATCCCCAAATCCGCCCACATGTAAAAAAAACACCTCTGATTCATGTCTCGCCCTCCGGCATTTCTGATAAACATTGCGTCTGTTGAGATATTGAATTACAGGGATTTTCAGGAACCAAATTCAAGACATCAGTGAACCCCTCAATTATCAGAAACACTTACAAACTGGCAGATTTTTGTAAAGCAAAGGCATGTACATCGAGTGTTTTATATGACAAACATCCTCCGTGATGGTGTTCAGGGTTTCACATGAAAGAAAGAAAAAAAAAACAGATGATAGCAGGAAACCACACAGTTTATATTCTGCTGAGGCGCATTTCTACTGCAATTACAAGGAAGGTCTGAAACGCTGGTTTCAGAAGTACTGGCACCCCAACATTTATGTCTGGTGATGTCTGCCCTGGAGAGAGTAAGGTCACTGACAACTCTTACTGTAAAACAAAGTCAGAGAAGATCGTGCTCTTTTTGAACGTCCAATTTAATTCAGACAATTCTAACAGAGATCAAATTCAGCACTGCAAAATATAGATGTTGTGCAGCCTTTTATGTGTTGATTTGCTTATATATCTTGTAAAATATCCATCTATGGCCAAGTATTAACTTACAGCTGGAAAAGGAAACAAGGTTCAATTCAATTCAAAACTACCCCAACCACCTCTAAACCATTTCCAGATTTTACACTATGTCAAGGGGCTTTCCCTTGTATTTGGCCCCCTTTTTTTCTCACCAACCAAGCCAGTGGTGTATACAACCATAGTTGATTTTCTACGCTCATGCATTCTTTGAAACTTTTTTTAAACATAATGATTGTATTTAATGCCATTTTTAACTCATTATTTTATCTATTAACTGACTTTTGCAGCCATCTGTGTCTTGTGTAACTTGTAAAAGCTCTTTGGTTTTTGGTTCAATATTTGTTTCATATTTTAGGAGTGTCAATAGATTAATAACATTTTTTTTTTATATTTTGGTGTATTTTTAATAAGGAAGCTTTCATAACGAGATTGAACCATGGTTGCCAGGTCTCAGCAAAAGGTCCAGCTTGACTAACATCCCAGAACTGCACAGAAAGACCTGAAAAAAACCCACCTGGAACAAAAAATTCAGCCATTGAACCGGGTGGACTCGTGATTCTTCTTTTTCTCAGCCTTTGCATGGGAAACAAATAACTGTGGTGCGCACGCATTTCTGATTTGCAGTACTGCAATACGGCTTTTTCCAATCTTTGCAAATTTTTCTTCCATATTTAGACCATTTACCTTGCATACCTCACGTTCTACTCCAAGACACTCTCACAACCTGGTGTTACACTTTCCATTCATTTAGGGAAGTATTTATATTAACCCCCCACCCACCCCCACCCACACTCACACACCACTAAAAAAAACTTGCTTTATTCACCCACCACCATGTTCCAAACATTCATGAGCAAACCACAACCCTGGTGACCCTGATTTCAACAGATGTCAGGTTGGTTAATAAGAGACTTGTATTCTTATTAAGTGGTTTCAGTAGTTCAGTAAAATGCACTTACAAGATAAATGGTTTCAATTTACTTATTGACCTGTCCTGCTGGCTAACGTTCAATATTGTACTTTAAATTTCTATACATAAATGTGTAAAAAAAAACAACAGTTAGATTAATATAACTGTTAAATATAAAATAATCATAAACATAAAATAATCAAATTCAACAGATCATGTCCTATATAAAGTAAAGACAAAGTCAAATTTGGCACTTTTTGTTGACACCCTTAAGCATATTTAAGCGTTGTTTCTACATACGTGGGTTTCCAAGTACAAATTTTAGGACTTTTAGAAACTAAGGACACTTAATTATGCAAAGAACCCATTTTTCCAAGACTTTAGGCATGCAATGTGTGGTATAAATGCTAAATGATTGCTTTTTGTTAATACCTAGACCCTAGAGTTTAAAATTTAGCTCCATTAAACTCAGTCCTGGGTTCTTCAGGGGTTCTTTAAGAGTTCATTGGATATTTAAGGGTACTACATCTGATAGGGAACCTTTACTGTTGTATGGTTTTACACAGAACATTTAAGCGTGTCCCCAGAGGTGCAACCGAAGAACCTGCACACGTGGGTTTTTTTCTTCACACACTTTGGTGTCTCTATACAACAACAGTACAAACCTCAGAGGGCCGTCTGTTTGCACGTACGATGGCGTCTCACTTCCCTCTAATGTGTGCGATACCACCAAGCATAACAAATGCAAATAGAATACACTCCCCCTTCCCCCAAAGTGTGTAGGAAGTGGTGTGAATGTCTAAACGTAGCTGCGACACACTGAGATAAGGGTGCACACACACGTTCCTTAGAAAAGCGTGTTTTACTTTACATAA
Organism: Parauchenoglanis ngamensis; assembly: GCA_030014255.1. NCBI lineage: Eukaryota > Metazoa > Chordata > Actinopteri > Siluriformes > Auchenoglanididae > Parauchenoglanis > Parauchenoglanis ngamensis. Next base: position 24,151,526 of record JAQMYM010000035.1, read on the forward strand.
AATCATGATTAGTCGATGAAGTAAAACAACATTGGAAAAATCTGTTTACATCCTGAAACTACCTCACATTCCCAGCCATTTAGACAAAGCCACGCCCCCTCGAAGCTACAGAAAAGACGGGCAATATGACGATATAACATTGATATCGTGATCTATTTGGTCACAATATTTTGAAAACTTTTATCATTACAAACTGTCTCTAAGCAGCTAATGTGATGTTAAACTTTGAAGCTTTTCCTCCTATTTTAATAGAAATAAATATGCTGTTTTTAAATATAAAAAAATTGATCACTTTATTATAAATTTTCTTATTAATAGTAAACAAATTGAATATTGTTTTTTTAAAGGTGGCAGTTTGGGAGAAAAACTATACGTCATGATGCATACTGTGTAGCGTAGAAATATCTTCAAGAATCACGACATGATGTTTTTGTCATTTCGCCCATTTCGTTTAGTTAGAATTAGCATTACCAAGGGTGACCAATAAAACACCACGCGGGAGAAACGTCACCAGTTCTACATCAAACTTCATTGCCAGTAATAAAGTTACCCATCTTGGAAAAGCGCTACCGGTGTTTATTTTACCATATTTCTTGTCAGTGAGTTGTGTTTGGGAAAAGTGTTTCTAGCTCACAGTATGTGGCTACACTGGGTGCTTTCCAGAGTCCACCATGTTTCCGAACAGACCGTGATGGGGGTGGAGTGAAGGGGCGTTAGGGGCGTGTCTTTAAAAGACTGACAGGAGGCCATGTAAACACAGAGAAGCATCAGACTGCGCCACGTTTTCTCAGAAACATAAAACACTTGTACTCATGCAAGGGCTAAAACGATCATTTTTAAATCATCTTCTACATAGAGTTATTTTTTTCACAAGTAAGAAAAAAAAAATCGACTATTACACCTTTAAATAACATAATTTCCCATGATGGATAAATAATGAGCACCTGAAACGCCTAAAGATTTTACATTCACGATTTTAAAATGAGTCACTAATATAAACCAGTGCCTTCGTTACTGCGATGTGTCCTTGATGAAGTTTGTGGGCTGAATAGTGTTCTAACATTTACACCCACTGAACCCTCAATAATATCTGATTAATTTCCACCCTCTCACCTTTTCTACAGAAATATGAATCCAAGATATTAGTACACAGTCTAACCGGGAAGTCCCATTAGATCTCATAGCTAAATTCTGCAACAAATAGGCCAAAATGCAGTTTATATGTGTATGAAATACTTAACATAAATATCTATTACCGAAATGGCACGAAATATCTTTCCAGATCTTTCCTGCAAAGACTGTGTTGTAAAGAGCCAGTTTAAGGAACTTGACAAGCTTTGTGTGATTTCCTCACAGTGTGATACGTTGTTGGATAGCTTCATGTCGCGGTGAAATAGAAGTTAAGGCTAATCAATTGAGTTTGTAATCAGATCCCGGCTGTCAAAACACTGGCCACGTTCCCGCTTACACACGGAAATAAACCTTTAAATGTTTTTTTTTTCCACTTCTATAAGTGATTTATTTTCAGGTTTTCCTGGTTGTTTTGTTTCGTGGTAGCTTGCTCAGGCGAATCAGATTTGTGCTTTCCGACAGTCATCAGCAATTTTTCAACACTTTACCACAACAGTTATTAAGCAGATAGTAAGTAAGTATGTACATGGATCAACTGTAAATGTGTGAAAATAATTTCCAGAGAAATTTCAGAAAAAAATAAAAGACATTTGTTTGTACAACTGATGAGGAACTTTTGACAGAAACATCCTGTTTCTATAGACATGTCTTATGCTACGAATAACCTTTACTACACCTGTAATTATTGAGTATAACGCAGTTACTCCGTAGATTCTTGCGTATATAATGTGGCTGAATAGCAGTCTGAGTGCAGCTGTTTTGTCATCCTTTAGTAACATGTGGTAACTTATATTATGCTAATTTGTCATCTTATTTCTGTCATAAAATGGATATCAGAAGATTAACATTATTGCTTTAATTACTTTTTTGACACTGACTTGGTACAATAGCATTAGCGAAGGTAGCTGATTAAACACAGCTCGAAGTAAGAGACTATAAGAGCTGAAACATGACCATGTTTACTGCCTCTGTCACGAAACTACTTCCATCTTATACTGAAAAAAGACAGAATTTCAGTTCTTTTGCTAGCAGAAGTGTGAAATTCAGACCTTGAATAGGAGATAAGTGTTTCGGGTGTATCCTATCTTAATGCTGGTCTTATTTCCTCAAGTCAGCATGGTTTCAGATCACCAACCTGATTAAACCTGATCATGCAGTACTTTAGGGAAATAAAGTGGTTTGTGTCCAAGTAGGCATGCACCATTACTAAATAACATCAGGATAATCGCCTAACACTTTATTAACCCTTTGTTAAGTGTAATTGCATTTTTGATTTTGCTCTACCTGACAAGTTGGATAGAATTTTGATCATTTTAATCATGGGCCAAAAACTAAACCTGGATAATAATACAGCTAGGTGTTGAAGTGAAAGTGCTAATGTGTTAACTTACCAGTGTAGCCAGATAACCAGCCAACTAACTCCATGTTGAATTGTGTCTGGTGACCAAAAAGTGCTAGCTAGGAGTTAAGTGTTGAGTCGAATGTGTATCGTCCTAACATTAAAGATCCCTGAAATCTTTTGTTTTTCACACAAAGAACTTTGAAGGAGATCAAATATTGCTTACATCAAGGACTCATGGCTATTTTATGGCTAAAGTTATGAATGAAGTGCTGTAATAGTAGCAGCAGATGAGGGCTAGGTCAGCTTATCCTTCGAACGCTGGGTATGTTTTCCTTACAGGAGGCTGTACTGAGTTTCCTCCTTTAGTCCTTATTTTCTATCCCTGATTGGTTTTTTTTTTTTGTTCTTTTTGTTCTATTGAAAAACTTTTTCAAAGACCTCTGAGCCGTGAACTACACGCAGGTGATTAGATAATCTTAAAATTAGATTAAGCAGCTGCGTAACCAGACTCTGAACACAAGGAACTTTCCCCGTATAGATATTCATGGAACTTTTAAGGCATGTTTTTTTGATGGAACTTTTAATCCTTTCTCATCAGAAAACTAGATCCAGCGCTGCCACTATTATTATCCCACGAACAAAACTACAGCCCAAATGACAGACTCGTTTTGAATGACAGCTCAAGGCAGGAGTTTGGAGTTAGAAAGCTGCCAAAATACCACAAACGCTGAACAGGTTTTCCAAATGAACCCATGATTTGCAAACAAGCAGCATGTGATTTACAGATGCTCCATGCTTCACAAATACAACACACACCTCTCAAATGTGCTTTGCAAATACAAATGCTACTTAAATAAGCAATTGCAATTCAATCAGCAACATGTTGCAGGCCTGTGTCATCAGCGTTATAAATGCAACACATTTTTTTGACACAGCGACACGTGGATCACGTGACTTCTGCCATTTCTAACACACTGAATTTCTTACAAATGGTCTATATTGTATTTGCAAAACACACACTGTGTTTGCTTGACTGTGTGTGCTGTATTGCTAAAGCACAGTCTGAGTATTTATGAATCGTGGGGCATTTCTAAATCATATTCTTTTTGTTTTCGCAAATTGTCGGATATTAAAACCTACCCAGTGTGTTTGTGACATTTTGGCAGCTTTCTAACTCCATACTGAGCTCAGGTGATCCGTGCCGCTCTCCCGTACCTGTATCTGCTGGAATATTCTCTTCAGGTTGTGTCTGTGCAGGAAGTTCGGCTCCTGAGTGCAGTGACTCTCCAGCTGGATCAGGAAGTTGTTGAAGAGCACCATGGCCATGGCCTCATGATTCATCGCTGTTTCCCTAAAAACAGAAACACAGAATGTGTATGTATGTATGTATGTATATACGCACTTGGAGAAATATCAGCATTTATATAGTGTATTTCCGAATGCTGATACTAGCATGTTAATACTGGCAACTGATATCGCTCTGTATGTATTAATTACTACTAATTAATGTTTCCTGGCTAGCTTAGCTACTTTAACTAGCATCAATTATATCTGAAACATTAGCCTACTAGCTTAGATATTTAGCACAAGCTCAACTTAAACTTCTTTTACATTTCAAATATTATATTAGTTTAAAGTCACCCTAAAAGTTATTATTATTATTATTATTATTATTATTAAACCCTTTGTAAAACATGCTCACTGCAGCTGTGCCACAGCTGTTTTCACATGTTGTCAGAAAGCATGATTTGGACGCATTGGTTGATTTCATCATCGTCGTCATCATTGCAATTGTGTTTTCAGAAATACTAAATCATTTCTAAGTTTTTATAAGGTTTAATTAATTAATGAATTAGTTTACATTTTTTGGTTTTAAATAGTGCTTTATTTTTTCTTTTCCATCTAAAGACCCAGGTGTTGTTCTGTTTCACCTGTAAACCACGACACGTCTTTTCATGCCATTATGAACTAGTTCAACCTATCAAATGTCTGCTTTCACACTGAACCAAATGTTCCAAACGTGTAAACAGACTTGGCAATAGTGCGCAGGCCAAAAAGCCCGAAGAAAACAGGTAGAGCTGAAAAGCTCAGGAAAGACTTTTTTTTGCATTTTAAACAGTAGTGCTGTTGATTTCTGGCCTCTGGTTGGTCAGATGGTGAGGTAACGGTACTGATTGGCAGTTTGCTATAATGTAAAGGAATAACACAGTGCTGTTATAGGAATGTAATCGATTACAGGCTGCTAACTGGAACTCTGCTTCATCACAACATGCCATCATTGATTACTTTCCTGTAACAGCCTGACACAGAGGGCTAAAATAGAACAGCCAGTCATATAAGAATGTGAAAATGTCTTCTGTTTCTGAGATTCGTGTTTGTTGGCGAGGACAGATGCTTTTGTGCCATTTTCTGTTGTCTTGTTGTTGAAGTGCCACATTGGACAGGTTTATTATTCCTTAGAGCTAATATCTACTGACTTTGGGTAACATGGCTTTGTTGTACTTTTCAAGGAAGCGCGGTATTTGTTGAATAAACAGACAAGATATTCTGTTAGCACTCTGGCTGATATGACAGCCTTGTCACGCAGATAATCCTCTCATTATAAGGCACTGGTACTTCTGGTTTGGTTTAGATTTTGTATTCTACATTCACTCATTCATGCTTCCACCACTGTCTAGTTTTTAAATGCTTCTTTTTCTTTCTAGTCTGACAAACCATGCTGATTTAAATTTCACCAAAAAGAAGGATCAATAAAAGTTTATATCTCATATTATCTCACATTATCTTACCCAAGCCTCTGATTTCAGTTCAAATGTGTTTCACATCACGTTTAAAAACAAATAAATGGATGTAAACTGCCTCCTATACAGTCTTAGTTTAGAGTTGCTATGTTTCTAAATATTTTCAAACATGCGCATCTGGAGTCATAATGATGATCTGGAGATTTTGCCTTTCAATCCGACATGAACGTGAATCTGATCATCAAATCTGTCCGAGTCCTGAATTCCCCCAAAAGCTCTACAGAGATCACTGGATCCTTTAATTACTTACTTACTTATTTTCATAATCATGTAAAATGTATCATCCTACCAGTCCTGACTTTCGATCCAGCTCGCCAGCACCTGTCGCAGCTCCATGGGAAACTTATCATCATAAAAATAATCCACCTGCTCCAAGAACTTCATGTCCAGCTGCTGGATTTGTTTCCATTGACTCATCCTGCTGCGGAGGATGAAGAAACAAACAAAGCCGAAAAAAAAAAAAACCCAGAAAGCGCAAATGGACTAGAAGTTAATTTTAATTCCTGGAGATAATCAGCTCCAAAGCTACCTGTCTGAAATTAACCTGAGATAAAGCCGCAGTTATTTCCAGCTTAGATTAATCGGAGGATTTTACTCTACAGATCTCTTCCGAGTTCACAACAGAATAAACAGCCAGATTTCAGGTTCTGTTACAAAACTGTCTCAGCCCTCCTCCTCCTCCTCCTCCTCCTCAGTGAGCAACCTAGTGCACCTCTTTCACTTCTGCACTGCAGGGTTGCCAGATTCACCCCTTCACACCTCGTTGCGGAGTCACAAATGCCTGCAGTAAATAAAAGATCAAAGTAGAAACGATACAAACTGCGAGTGTAACCCGGCCATAAAACTGCTTCACTTTATAAGTTAGTGCTTATGCAGCTATAGCCTGCTGTGTATGTTCTGTAGATAAACAAATGGGTAAATAATCTAGCAAACCAGAAACAAAAATCTGATGAGAAAATTATCAGATTTTTTTCCTATTTAAAAAACCCCCAAGATATTTTAGATATTTTCACAAACAATATGCAATTTTATATTCCATCCATCCATTATCTATAGCGCTTTATCCGTCTGGGTCGCAGGGAAGCTGGAGCCAATCCCAGCATGTTGGGGCGAGAGGCGGGGTACACCCTGGGCAG
>JAQMYM010000035.1:24158035-24173838 GCA_030014255.1 Parauchenoglanis ngamensis
CTAATATTTATCAGTACATTACAGAAAATAATGAACTTTATCACAATATGCTAATTTATTGAGAAGGACCTGTATAGCTAGTACAGTTTCTTCTGAACGTTGAAAAACTGCTAGACAGGCCACGCCCACAAGAGACAAATCCACAACAGACCCATAAACCAGAGGGTGTAAAACTCTTTACACTGAAAAGTACTGATTTCAACCAATTTATTATTTTTTCCCATTCAGCTTGACATAGTGCAGCAGGAGTACATCTATGAGGCAGGTCTGGACCAGTTTGACGTGGTGAAGGCAGCGTTCGACGCCCGTGGCTCGTGGTTGGCCACGGTGGAGGAGAGAGGCAGCGGAGATTCCGGTCTCGAGTTTTCCCTTAAACTTTGGGGCTATGATGAGAAGGCGCAAAGGTACTGTACTTGTATGAGAGAACCTGACTTGGTTATTTAAAAATCTTTTAAATTCCCAGACAGCCATATTTCCTTATTAAACCTTTTTTTTTCCTTTGTCTGTAGCTCTAACCTTTCTCTCCCTCCTCAGCTTTGAACTGAACACCACCATAACGACTGCCCACAATGATGGGATTACAGCCATGTGCTTTAACCCTGCCACCGAGACCACCATGCTGGTGACCACCGCCAAAGATGGCCAGTTTAAAGTCTGGCTGCTCGGGTCAGACGCGGACACGCAGAGTGAGTTCACGCCCACGTTCTCGTGTGGTTTATACACCAGGTCTGAATTTAATTAAGAGCTCCTGAATGAAAAGCTTCTAACAGTCTTTGCTGTAGGTATAATCTGTAGTGATGGTCATTATATAGTTATTATCCTGTACACACACTGCACTACTGTGTGTTTTATAGAAGATTTGAGCTGCGGAGGTTATGGAAAAAGGTGTTATGTCTTTATTTTAACCTAATAGCTTGTTATTTTGGCGTAATAGTTTTTCGGTCAAGAGAAATCAAAGCTGTGAGAGTCCTTTAGGCCACAAGGAGAGTCCTTTAGGCCACAAGGAGAGTCCTTTAGGCCACAAGGAGAGTCCTTTAGGCCGCGTGGAGAGTCCTTTAGACAATCAAAGAATTATTGATTATCCCCCTTTCAAATCCATGAATTTTGCAATTGAATAGAAACTGTTGGGTGAAATTTGTTATGACTGTGTTATTTGTTCTGCTTGTTTTTTTTTTAAAGCCTTGGGAAACACAGCCCTGATCATGATGGATTAATGAAGGCCTTTAGGGTTGAAGTGCAAATGAGAATAAGGACTTGTTCACTTCCTCAGCTTGCTTTCTTACAAAGGAACACTGAAACAGCATTAAAACATTTAAAGTCTCGCCTTTGTTTTAGCCACAAGACTAATGTCTGCTGGCCAGTGAACATCAGTCACAGTCTTAATGGAGAAAATAAATAGAAAAGCTCCCTGAGGAAGTATTATTTTTCCAAGTTAAAAGGGAAGTAAGAGAGCTTGGGAAGGTTTTGTTTTTTTTCCAAACTGGAATTGTGCCAAATGTCTCCCACCCTGTTTCTTCCTGTCCTTAACCTAACCTTTGTTGTTTTTTTGCAGAGGAACAGGCCTCCTGGTCATGTGATTTTGTGGGCAGCTACCATGGCCTGCGACCAACCAACTGCAGCTTTTCAGCTGATGGCTCTCTGCTGGCCGTGAGCTTTGGGGAGGTGGTGACGGTGTGGAGCGTGGACACCTGGGGGCTTTTGACTACACTGTGCCAGCCACCAGGGGCCATCAGGTGATGCCTGTAGTTCAAATAATGCCAAAATCATGGTAATGGTTTGGGAATGGCTATTGTATATTGCTGCAGAGAAAATATGGGTATTGAGTTATCAAAGTGATGGTGCATTTGTTTAGACTGTATTTTCTCAACACTTTCAATACTTCTAACCACAAAAATCCAAAATCACACAACATTTTCCATAGAGATTTATGGCACATTTGCATTTTGCTGGTTTTATGTTTAGCTGCTTCGTGTTGGACTTTGGTCAGTGTAAAAGTTGCGCATTTTGTCCTGACTGACTTGTGAAAACTCTTGGACATCCCTGATTTATCCCTGATTTAACCCTGTCTAAAAGTCAAAATCTGATAAGCTTTTTATTGACGTTGGCTGATTTTAGAGCTCAGATTAGCTTTGGAGATAAGCTGCACTGGACAGAACCTGATGTAACATCTATGGGTTATCTTTTAATCACATTCCTGTGTAATTTGGGAATTTTCAGGCCATGAACAGAGTCATTTATGTCAAAAAGAGTCATGTATGTACATGTGTATGTACTCTCAGGAAAGCCTAAACATGGAAGTGATGGAGGTTAAAAATGCTAATCTCTGACTGCTTTCATCCTCCAGGGATCTCTGCTTCGGGCGTCTGAACTGCTCCAAATACCTGCTCGGCACCACCACGAAAAATCTGCTCTGTTGCTGGAACCTTCTCACCTGCTCACGTTAGTATTGTGTGTGCATGTGTGTGTGTGTGCGTGTGTGTGTGCGCGTGTGTGAGATGCCAGAGGGACACCTGTCTCAACAAACCTGACTTGGAGCAGGACTTTGATCAGTAGAGTGTTTGTGGACAGTTTGTGGTGTTTCCGTGTGTGTGGTCAGCTGTATTGACTGACCCTGTGGTTTCCTCACAGTGGAATGGAGCACGTCAATGGATGTGTGTATGCTGCGGTCAGATCCTCTGTCTGAAAACGTGGCTGCATTTTGCTACCACTCTGGAAACACTGACTGTAAGTATATAAACACAGAAGTGAGGAGTGTGTTCACTAATTCATCTGCACTGTTCTCCTGTTCAGTTCCAACCTGAGAAATGTCCTGAATAAGGAATCTGTTCTAACATGTAGCTTAGCAGTGCTAATGTATAGCCTATTTTGTTCTTCATATTAGTGATATGCCCTGCAACAGTGCTTCTTGGTCTGGGGGTGTAGGGAATCGGGACTGATGCGTTAGGTAAGCAGGATTGGGATTGTGGTGTTGTGGGATTGGGATTATGGGACATGAGCTGAGACGAGGATTAGGGAATTGAGGGGTCTGGGAAATGGGATTGAGGTGGGGGGTTAGAGGACCAGGGAAGAAGGAAACAGAGCTATGCAAGTGGAACCCGGGGTTAGGGAAGCCAGTGGTTTGCGAACCCTACCCCTAGTGGCCAGTGGTTGCAGGGATTGGGACCCGGGGGTTTGGGGATCAGGACCAGGGATGGGAAAGATGGGCTAAAAGGTGAATGGAACACAATGCTAAGCCAGTGTCTGTTCTCTGTGCAGTGTTTGTTTTCAAACCCAGCGAGCCGAGGCCCCTGTTTACCCAGAAGGCCGTGTGCTCGGGAAAAGTTCAGCGCTCTGTGTTCACTCCAAGAGACGAGCCGCTGGATAGCTGTGACGAGAAGACACAGTGGCTCAACAGGTCTCGCCTCTACTTCCTCACCGAGAACATGGTACGGGTTTTAAACCTAACATTACAGATGAGTTCATTTCAACACGTTTATATTTATGCCTTGTGGTGTTAGCTTTGAACGCATTAATGCTGCGGAAGTTTGAGTGAAATTTCATTCTGGCTTTTCATGATGGATAGAATTAATGTTTTAAATGGCTATAGCGATTTCAGACAGTGAAATGTAGACGGTGTTGACGTGTTCAGCAGCTGTGTGTACACTGTGCTCTCCCTTCCTTTCCCTCAGGACTTACTGACCTTCAGCACCAGGACAGAGGATGAGCGAATACTGAACTCGAGGAAACAGGTCAGTGTTTCATCAACACGCTCCACGAGTCCTGCTTTTCAGATGACCTCTAAAGATCCAGGTCTCTCATTTGGGATCAATATTGCTGCGTTTGAACTGATAGGTGTTCGCTTCTTTAGTTTGGCATCAGAGATATAGTGCAAGTGTAGCTGTGAAGTTATGGAAATCTGTCTTGTTCAAATATGTATATTAATGTAGTCTAGATAAAATGTATATCTAAACGTAGTCACGGCTAAATTCCAAAGGAAGGCTGGAAGTGATGCAAACAATAATGACGTTCTCGGCTATTTTTAAAGTTTAAATATGACGTCATGCAACATACTGATGTCATCAAAAACAAATATACGAAGACTTAAGCCTGTATTTGCAAAGGATGGGGAAAATAAATAAACAGTTGTTTGATGCATCGGACTAACAAACAAGTCTGCATTGATCCATAAAAGTCATTCAGATTTTGTTTATCTACATTTTTTATTTAATATTCAAGGTCACGTTCATCTGACTGTGAATCAGTGTTTTGAATATTTGGTTCAGTGTTTACATTTGTTTGAATATTTGAGTCAAATATTAAAACAAATCTAAATACTTTGAGTAATTTGAGTATTGAAATTCATGCACTTTTATACATCTGCATACAGAAGATCTTATACAATTAAGTGTTTTGTGTTCTTTTCTTTTTTTTTTTATTTCAAATATGTACATAGTGTAGGACATATTATGGAAACACATTATTTTTCACAGCGAACTAAAATGATTCGTTTATAATCACATCAAGCTACGAAAATGTCTTTACTGAGTCACTGTGTTTGTGGAAGACAATGAATCAGTGAAGACGTTTCTTGTAATGCTACTTTTGTGTAAATGTGTGTTGTATAGCTGCTGGTTGATGACAGTGTGGCTGTTACACCGTTGTACCTGTTGCTGGGGAAACACAACCCGGCACAGGAGAATGACTCCGCTTCCACTCGGGTCCCCGATAGGGCTCGGCTTCCTCAGGGATCAGCCACCGTTAAAGAGGTCAGGCGTACACTCATCATACTCCGTGTCACATTGTAAAAATGTGTGTATGCGTTTTGTGTTATTTGATATGCTTTGGAAAGGTGTGTGTGTGTGTGTGTTTCTCCTGACCGGTTTGTCTCTTGTTGATTTGATGTCTTAGCTGCTGCACACTCCAGCTCACGTGCTTCCTGCAGCCTCGGTCCTGTGCTCAATGTTCGTCAAATCTCTGCTCATCTCCAACAGGAGCAGGTACGACACCCTTCCTTTCCATAACGTCATTCCGAGTCACGACACGGTTTTAAAAAAATCGGTCCAACGCGACGGTGAAATTCCTGCTCTGGTGTTTTCACGACCTCGGCACACAGACCTGTCATTAACGGCGAGTGTTTGAGGTGATGGCAGGATACAGTGTAAATCCGATATCTAATTATATTCATATTTATTTAAATATACATAATGTATGTAACCTATGCAAGATTCTCACTTATGACTACTGTTATGTTTAGAAGTATTACTGTATTTATATTATCTTATATCTTTCTGTCTCATGAAGACAACCTTTGGACACCTTGCCAGTTTGTCGTACCTGGAAATATGTTTGAGATGTGGTGTTCATGAAAACCCAGTTTGTTTGGAAAAGCTATTCCGATCCATGTTTCACTACCGAGTTTGTAAAAATGTCCATATAAGGAAACTCTTAAATGGATTGATGGAGTTGTATAATTGTCGACGAGTCGCTGCGGTTTTATATACAGATTACGACGTCTGGTTAGTTTTTTTCAATTTAACACCAATTTAATTAATATCTTGTGACACATCATACTGCTAATGAAAGAAAGCAATTCCACATCGAATCCTTAAATTAAAACAATAAGACTAGCGGTTTCGTTTATGACAAAAGTAATGGCACCCTATGACAGGAGGAAGCGTTGACGTGTGTGTCGTGGCTGAGCTGCGTTACGGCAGGATTTCGAGCACTCAGGAAGTGTAAATTAGCCTTTCCATGAATGTTCAGTTCAGTTTATTTGTCTTATGTATGCTAACACACACGCGTGCTACGGTGGTTTATGGCTGATTGGCATTTAGCAACATACAAAAGTATGTTTTTAATTATGTTTTCAGTCATTTTTAGTTCACATTTGGCTTGAAACATGTACACAAGACTTTACTAAATGATTGAACAGTGAGGCCCATTATGACCAGCTGCAGGTATACGCACCTGCATTTATTTATTTTTTTAATTAAAAAAAATATATATATATATATATATATGTATACAAATATCCTAGACGTGAGAGAACCCAACTGCACAGGTGCTTGACATAATGCTGTCCTAAACAATGAGAGGAGATTAACTGATCATATAACTACTGCATCTTGCTCTGAGCCGTGAGTATTTATTTATATGGGTAGTAATGCCTTCTGGAAAGATCCAGTCATGCCATGGAGTAACGCTTAGGGCTGTGATGGAACAGGGATGGCATTCAGTGTGGCACGACTGCACCGCTCTGGCAGTGAAAACTGAAGTTCACTTCTGATTAGTTTAATTCTTAAAAAGCAGCCAGCTGCTGGTCGTTTTTCACAGAACGGATCAAGCAGTGAAATGAAGCGTGCATCACGTTGTTCTCATGTCACTAGTGAAAGCGTTTGTGTGTTGCATGGCACATTTTGTTTTCACCAGAAACGAAGAGAGAATTTTCTCCATATTAAGAGCTTTTTAGGATTCATGCTCCGAGTTCTGCATCGTTGTTGACACCCTCTGATCCCTTAATGTTTTTCACAGCGATGAGAAGGAGCCCCTCGAACAGGAAGTAGAGAGTGAGAAGGAGGAAGATGATTCGGAGGAGGAAATGGAAACGAGCGAGCTTCAGCAAGAAGTCCGGTCTCTGGGCTCCATCCTGGAGCCATCACTGCAGCTCTCCAAAGAGGAGGAAAGGGAACTGAGGAGTGTGAGAAAGACGGACTTCAGCTGGGTTTCGAGCTATGTCAGCTCTTAGTTGAACACCAGCCAAAACACACACACACACACACACACACACACACACACACACACACACACGGACCTGTCCACTGTGGCTCTGATGGTAATAATTAAAAATGGTTCCCACGATCTGGCTTGGCATGCATACAATATTTGTGCCGTTGATTTGAATTATGTAAATACGTTTTATTTTGAAATTATGACTCTAGTTTGAATTTAGAGCAACTTGCAGGTAACGGTGCTGTCTGCACCTTGATATCCCATTTTAAAACTAATCAGATGTACAAAATTTGCTGCTGCAACATGGTTTAAACCCGGTTGGTCCTGTTTCAGCCAATCAGAATTCAAGAAATGTAATGCGCTGGATTTTAAATGCATTGTACTGATATAAATCAGAATTTTGTACATGTGATTATTTTTAAATCGACTTTATTCAATGTTGCTATTCAACAATTCAAAAAACGTGATGCAAAATTTTTAAATAAAGCAATCAGAAGATTTTAAAATTTTCAAATCAAAATGGCACAAACATCTAGACGTTATATATAAGTGGTAATAATATACAGGAAGTGTGTTTACCATGAACTCTGTTAGTGAATATGGATTTGAACCTGCAGCTGCTTTATTGGCTATTTTGGAGCCGGTTTTATCCATGCAGCTGTTACCTTCAAATATAAAGGAACAAAGGACTGCATTGTACAAAATGTGGTCTGGATTTTGTGAATTGCATCAATATGTTTGGAGACGTGTGAGAAACGAAGATTCTGAACTTGTATCTCTGTCTGTTGTGTTTCAGAATTAGCCATGTTTGAAACAATCATTTGTATTGATTGTAATTTATAAAGACGGGAATTTTTTTACCCAAAAAAAATGTTTATTTGGTTCTTACGAAATCTGTCCCAGTTCCCTAAACGCTCACGTTTTTGAAATGCTGTTTGGAGTAAAGTGAAAAAGGAGAAGTACTCTCCTGTTTCAACATTACTCTCTCAGCCGAGTTCACCGAGTTCAAGGTCTTGGACAAAAAAAAAAAAAAGCTGAGTCACTGCTTAATCTTGGCTGGTCACAACTTTTTATACTAGTGAAGGAATTGTGGCTGGTTTCAGCGAGTCGTATAATTTGGCTGAGCTCTCTGATAAGGATCGAGTGTTTTGGACTATTGCCACTTTTTTTATAAGCAGGAAAAAAGCTTGTGATGTGACTGTTCTTTCCTTAAATGTGAGGGATATTTTCAGGAAATCTTACCCTACCAACTGGTTAACAAAATAAAGTTACGTGGCATTCTGTTTCTTAGAGCCTCATTCTAGTTTTATTGTACTGTACTGTACACTTGTTCATGCAAGAAGCCAAGCTGGTTTACAATGATACACAGCGCTTAGCAAAAACAAGAACAGTGCCTGTAATTGGACACTGGATCATAAGTGCGCATGAAAGTCTTAAGTGAACATAATTTCCTACTCGCACAGTGTGGATATACTTCACAACATGATGTAGGTAAAATATACATTACAATATACACTAATCAGTAACAGTGGTTACCACTAGAATTGCTAGTGTTGCATAGAGATGGACTTTTTCACAGCACTGGAGAAGTTGGACTGAAGGGAACGTAAGTAGTTGAGGAGCCTTTGTTATCCAGGTTTTTGGTTTGATGTAGAGAATCTTCATCTCTGGTGTATTTAAAGTGATAAATTATTGTTCATATAAATTGTTTAAATCAGGCATCAGCATCAATGCACTCACATTGTGCTTCATAAAGATTCGTATCAGCTTTTCCTGATAACTGACCCTTCCAATACACAGTCTACATGCAGTAGAGTTTTGATTAGATCATATTGCAAGGAAATGTTGGCTACATCTACAAATAAAACCAGCTCATGGTCACATTCACCCAAATGTGTCTTTCTGTTCACTATCGAGCCTCATTGAGTGACTCGTTCTCAAATGACACGAATTACCTAAAAGAACAAACTTCTTCACCTTATTGGTGATCGATCACAGATCACCGTCCTTCCCGATGACCGATCACTGTTTGTCCCAGCTTTTAAAAGCTAGTTATTTCACCCATAACCATTGCCTTCATGTCTATTTCCCTTTTCAATGGAATAAAAATTATTAAAAAAAAATTAATTACAGATGTGCACTGCGTTGTGAAAGTATTCACCCCCTTGGTGTTTTTCCTATTTTGTTGCATTACATCATGGACTTTTTTCGTGATTTTTGGGAGGTTTGGACAATTTGATTTACACAACTTGCCTACCACTTTAAAAGTGCAAAATATTTATTTAACAGAACCAATAATTAAGACAAAATAAACGGAGCTCTTGAGTGTCCATAAATATTCACCCCTGAATCAGTACTTTGTAAAGGCCAACTTTTGCTGCAGTTACAGCTGTAGGTTCCTTAGCACATCTAGCCACTGGGGGTTTTGCCCATTCTTCAATCAAACCTGCTCATTCAAGGATGGGCTTTCTTGGTGTACAGCAATTTCCAGGTCATGCCACAGATTCTTAATTTGATTGAAGTCTGAGCTTTGGTTAGGCAATTTCAAGACATTTAATTGTTTAATTGGAATGGTGATGAGTTGTTGGGTTTGTATCACGCATAGCTTTTCCCATGATGGTTAAAAAGCTCAATTTTAGTCTCATCTGAATGGAGTACCTTCTTCCATGTATTTGGTGAGTCCACCACATGCTGTTTGTTGAACTCCAAAGATGCTTTCTTAATTTTTTCTTTAAGCACTGGCTTTTTCCTGGTCATTCTGCCATAAAGCCCCACTCTGTGGCGTGTCCAGAGCCCATCTCCGCTGTGGATCTTTGCTGCTCCTTCTGTGTTAATCTTTCCATTTTGTTATATTGGTTTTAATGTTGCTCCATGGGGTGTTCAAAGTTTGGGATTTTTTTTGGAACCCAACCCTGATTTATACTTCTCCACAACGTTGTTTCTGACCTGTTTGGAGAGCTTCTTGGTCTCCATGTTAATGCTTCGTGATGTTGCAGACTCAGGAGACTTTCAGAATAGGTGTATTTATACTCACATCATGTGACACTTTGATTGCACACAGGTGAAACTTAATCAGTTGAATATGTGAAGTTTATTGGCTGAACCAGATCTTACTCAGGGGTTTCGTAGTAAAAGGTGTGCACTCACATATGCATGCACAATTATTCAGTTTTTCTTTTTCATTTTTATAAACAAGGTATTTTTTTCTTTCCACTTATAATTTTTTTTGATCTATGATGTAAAATCCCAATAAAAATGTATTTAAATTCCAGGTTATAATGGTAACAAAACAGGAAACAAACCAGGGGGGTGAATACTTTTGCACTATTGTTAATAGACTGAAGAAGATTTATTTTATAAAAAATACTGTAATCTATTTTCTGTTCTGATCAAAAAGATTCCGTTTTCAGCAAATTTTCCTTTATGTAATGTTTAGATACACAAATGATCTTGACAATTCAGTGAATATACGAATTAGTCTGTGACATAACCAATGACTTTCCCCTGAAAAGAGTTCGGACATACAGAAAGTGTGCGTCTGCTGCCACCATGGTTTTACTAAGGACATTTAGTTACGAGACACAGCTGGGACTCAAACATCACGTTACATAAACCGAGTCAGAGTCACTGCTGTGTGAAGCTTTTCATGTTTTCGCCCCTACAGGAGTTCACCGAGTTCATCTTGAACCAGCTGTGAACTTTGTACCGGAGCAGAGGATTTGGAATTTAGGTCGCCGTCTGATGTATAGAGACATGCCGCTTATGAACGAGGCCACTCTTTGAGCCCATTTATATATGTGACCTTTTTCCTCATTATTATTTGTTGATATAGGCAATGCTGTGACACTTGGAATCTAATTTATCCAAATGTTTCCATGGAAACCTATCTTCAACATCTGAGTTGTTCCTTAACATGAGTCCACTCATCTTTATTAAGGGCTAATCCTGGTCAGGGTCCTAATGGCATTTGATTTGTTTGCATTCATGAATTGAATCAGGTAAATGTTTAAGCTTTGGCCATGTTTATGCTTAGACATAGCGCTGACCCATGTGACAGTCATTTGTTAAAAAATAAAGTCCTGTTCTCATTGGACCAAAAATCGCAAACATGGTCCAATTTAGGACATATTGGTAATGAGCCTTTTGGGAGTCAAAAGAGTCAACTCTGAGCCAAATGGACTAATTCACTAAAAGCCAGAATTCCAATCACAGCAATTTAATGTTGTTTGCTTTTGCATTCGGTGCCATTCAGATTAAAGAATGCAGATTATTTGAATTAGTAGTTTTCTGTCACCAGATTATAGAAGAAAAGAAGAAAACCTCGTTGCCCTGAGGTTTCTTGAACAAGGGTCAAAAGAGCATAATTTCGGTTTCATATTTACCTAAAATACTACAGGTTCTCTAATAAACTGTCAGGTTCATGCAATAAATTCAACTTCCTGAAATACCTGCATTTTATTTAATCGAACTAACCCCTTTTTATGTCTGAGCAGACCGTAATGATCACTTTCTTCAGGTCACGTCTTTGAGAGACTGTATGGAGAAAGACAATTAGTGTCTTTATCTAATCTCTTCCTCATGTTTATCTCAAGATTAGGGTCATGTGAGTGGACCTTGAAATTGCAGGATTCAGCATGTTGGTCTCGTGCCAGTAGTTCCTCAACGGCTCCTGTCTGTAGATGAAGCAAGGCCTAAAATACAGACCTGTGGGATTGTTAGTGAGATTTCTGGACGTTGTTTGAGACGTGGCTAGTTTGTGATTTCTGCTTGATGGGACAGAGTTAGAATAGTGTCTTTAATAGTGAGACTATATTATGAAGTGATATGAATATTATGAATTATTAAGAATTTATGAATATTATGTATTAATATTAAGTATTATGAAGTATAGTCTCACTTCAGAGTGAGAGATAAGTGAGACATGTATAAGGCAGATAAATTGTTTTGGTTTTGTTCCCATTCAAGAAATACGTTTGTCAGTGTTTTTCCTTGGATAATATAGACATTTGGTCGCTGACATTTGCTTGTGTTCAATTCATAACTGAAGATGTTATCATGTAAAATCCTTTCCAATAGTACATGTCTAACTTTTCATATATTTGTGATGAATTGTATTTTGGTTAAAAGTAGAGCTATTATCATCCACATTCAGTGTTGGCTTCTCTTTTCAGTGGTTAAGTATTTAATGCATGACCGCATTATGGACTAATTTGCATATTTGTTGATTGATCATGAATATTTACATATTAAAATGTTACATGCAGAAGGAGGATTTGCTGAAGTCACTTAAAATAGATTAGAGAATAAAGTTTTATTAGAACAAACAACATTATAAAATTTCTTATAAAAAGAACTTGTCATCAGTCACGGCACTACGCACTAATTATTTGCATATTTACAAAATTATATTAAGAATGTGGACAAAATGCAGCAGTGGTAGTGATGAGTCCAGAAATAGATATGAAAGAAATGGTTACATCTGGAATACCTCACCTCTGTTACTCTGAATAGATTCAAACAAAGATGTATGAGGGCAGGATAAAAAATGGGGATCTGGGATCAGTGGCAGGGAAGGAAATTAGCCAAATGCGGTTGTTTTTGTGTAGTGGCAGGTGAATAAAAGTTCCTAGAATACCATCAAATCATACTGTTGTAACAGAACCTGCTCTGTTGTAAGCAGAGAAATCTGATTGTTTCACTCAGACACTTTAACAGGAGACACCAGATTCGAATTGATTTCAGTCATTATTACATTAATAACATTAATGCACAGACTGCGACCTTAACAGAACCACGAAAATAAACAGAAGCACAAACCACGTCACTGACGTAAACATGTGGCGGTACATTGCAGAAGTTAAAATGTCTGCAGAGAAGGCCACCAAAATAGTGGCCAATGGTGATGAGTGGTTAGTTGGCATGAACAGTAGTAATCAGTGATTGGTTTGTTGGGAACAACGGGGATCAGTGATTAGTTTGTTGGGAACAACGGGGATCAGTGATTGGTTTGTTGGGAACAACGGGGATCAGTGATTGGTTTGTTGGGAACAACGGGGATCAGTGATTGGTTTGTGATTGGTTTGTTGGGAATAACGGGGATCAGTGATTGGTTTGTTGGGAATAACGGGGATCAGTGATTGGTTTGTTGGGAACAATGGTGATCAAGTGATTGGTCTGCAGTAACGTTACCAAATTTAACAACAAAGTCACTACGTTGGCAACACTACACACCAATTCCAGCTTCCTTCTACAATTTGGAGGCAGGTCTTAGTAGGATGGAGTGTGTGAGTTATATATTTTGGTCATGCTTATACATATATTTATACTCCAAAATTCAGAGATAGTTTAATTCTAAGCTTGTGAAACACGTTTTGCGACAGGAAAGCAATCCAAAACATTCAGCCAAATCATCTTGAGCGCTTCCAATTAAACGGGGAACATAGTGAACCCTCCCTGTTGTTGGCACTGAACTGTCTCTTTAATGCTTTGGCTTCTTCCACTGTGAGTGAGGCCACTTTGAATGAATGGCAGCAGGAATGTGACCCTGCACAACCAGTGGTGGGTGCAAGCTAGTGGAAAACTTTCATGAGATCAGCCCTTTAGTTTTTGTGTGCTTGCAGAAAACACACTGTCACGGTGTATGGATAAAAACATCTTTATTGCAGGTCTTTAAAGCAAGCACGTGCAACATACGACTCCTGAGCTGTTTGCTGTTCCTCCATCCGAGTGGAGTGTCACTGCGTTACACGTCTGTCGGTTCTGTCACACGTGTCATACAGCACATTACAGCGATGTTTCAATATAACACTAGAACATTATAAGGATTACCGTTGGGAGGAAAAGCAGGAAAGGTTGACAAATGTTTCACTATAACACAACACTAGAATATATGTATATGTATGTATAATTATGTATGTGTGTATGTATATATACAAACAATTTTTTTTACAGATGTACAAAAAAAAGAACAGTCATATATCAAAGACAGAGACAATACATACTTTGTTCGTCAAAAACATTCAGCAAAGTAGCCGTATTTGAATAAAAGTCCTGAAACAAGAAGCTTAATCTTTAACAGTGTCCTGTTGCTGGATATGTGCTCAAGTTTTGGGGAGAAAGAGTAAAAATGTGTTGTTTTTTAAAACACCTGCGTCTGCAAACAGAGGCCAGCTGCCCTACGTTTGCTTCAGCGCTGACTCAGCATTCAGCTGAAGAACACCCTCCCTGTCTCCAGGCGTCCTCAACAGCTGACCCATGCTCCATTATTACACAAAAAACACTCCACTGAAAAGCAGAGACCATTTCTGCCGTCTGCACTTTCTGGTTTGGCAGGTTGTTCGACATGTCTCTCCAAACCCATGCTGAAATAATAATACACTGTGTTTACTTTGTATTCGAGCAAGACCAATGAATTCTGGACAGAGCCTGACATTTTTTCCCCTGTACATGCTGGTTTTTTCTGCTGGATTTGGGCAGCTGGTGCTCTGCTATGGCAGGAAATTGTGCAAAATGTTAAACAGACCTGGATGTGCATTGATGCGTTTAAGTCTTGATCACTTAAAGTGCTTGCGTTTGAAAAATTTGGGGAATAAAAAAAGAAAAGGTTTACTTTTGTGCAACTGAAATCAAAGGTCGTTGAGTTGAACGTGCGGGTTAAAGCTGGGTTAATTTTTTTAAACAAATTCAAATGGCTAAATTAAACCCTAGACATCGGGCAACAGGTCGTAAAAAAGCAGAAACAGCCATTTTAACATGTATACTATAATATAATATTTCATAGGTTAATGCACTGCACCAAGTTGCCATGGGGTTGTTTAAAAAAGTAGAAATGGCTATTTATTGTATTGTATTATATTATATTAACATAATAACATCTGGAATGTATAAGACAGGCAGACGGATGTTTTCCCTCACTCCCTCACCCTGAAGCGATTTTCAATTCCACGTTGGATTTAAAATAAAAACAAATGAGTGAGTGCATAGCTTTTGCAGTAACACATTAGCACCACCAAAGCTGACATATTGACTATAGATCAGACGTAATGTCAGATTGTAGATCATATGTATTCCTGAAATGTGACACTTTACTCCTGAACTGCGAGGAGAAGAAAAACAGGAACAGGAAACAAAGCACTAAGTAAAAATGCACTACTAAAATGGAGCTGAATAAAGCATGCACTAGCTAAGCAGAATAAATACAAGTCACGTGAAGCACGATAAAGGGAACTAACGCAGTGTTTCAGAGTAATACGTGTCATCGTAGCAGGGATAAGTGTCTCTCTAAACGGCTTACACGGCTGGAAGTGAGGGAGAGTCAGCATCCGTTTTCTGCTCGGGCGAACAGCACAGGAACAGCCGATTCCCGAGGCTCTTGAAGGCGAACATGAAGTACATCATGTGCCCCATGGCGACGAAGGAGACGGAGATGATGACGAGCAGACCGAAAGCTTCGGGGTTGGGCGCCAGGATGACCATGATGAAGTGCAGCAGATCCAAGAGGTAGTTCATGGAATTCTGGACGCCGTTGACGACCCCTCGCTCCGCCTCAGCAACGTTCTCCTGGATGAGCTGGGTCACGGTCAAGTCGAAAGACCAAAGGCCTGAAAGAGAGCAGTGGAAATAACGAGTCAGTTATTGTAACACATCAGCCCTTTTTTAATTATTGCCTCATAAACACGAACGATGATTGGTCTCAAAGGTTGTCTTTACAGCTCTTGTGTCACACTGACTTTTCACTACTGTTTCACCGTTTTCCAATAATCAAGTAATTAAGATAACTCCACGAAGCATGTGGTGCATTTACATGAAGATTCTCTGGGCCTGATATTAATGCAATACGATATCGCTTCTATAGTAAAAGCTCACTCAGGGGGACGTGTACAATGGACTCTCCACAAGAAAAAACTGTTAACATGCCAAAGTTTTCTGTAAGGAGGTGTTTAACATTTGTGGAAGGAGTCTCAGGTGGTTAGCACTGTCGCCTCACAGCAAGAAGGTCCTGGGTTCGATCCCCGGATCGCCTTTCTGTGTGGAGTTTGCAGGTTCTCCCCGTGCATGCGTGGGTTTCCTCCGGGTGCTCCGGTTTCCTCCCACAG
>JAQMYM010000035.1:24177415-24192074 GCA_030014255.1 Parauchenoglanis ngamensis
TATTATTATGATTTCTCTTATTACTATTGATAATAATATTGCTACTACTACTAGTACTATTTCTACTGCTACTAGTATCACTACCATTACTACAACAGCTCCTGCTATTACTATTACCTGGACTATCACTACCACTATAATTACCGCTACTAATACTATTACTACTATTACTGCTACTACCACTACAAATACTACTACTAGTATTGATTAATAATACCATTACTACTACTAACACTATTACTACTACCACTACAACTGCTACTACTAGCACCAGTACTATTACTTCTACAATTACTTCTACTAATAATACTACCATACTATTATTACTAATAATAGCAATACTATTACAACCAATTTTATTACCACTCCTGCCACCACTACTAATACTATTACCAGTACTATCACATCCACCAATAATACTAATACTACCACTACTACAACTATATTAATACTAGTACTATCACTACTACAATTAAAATGATTACTTCCACAAATAACAATACTATTATTAAAGTACTATTATTACTCATACTAATACTATTACAAGCACTACTACAACTGCTACTACTAATACTATTACCAGTACTACCACCCTACAAATAATACCATTTCTTTGACATCCCATACTACAACTACTCTCACTCACACTATTATTACTAGTACTAAGTATACTAATACTCTTTATACTATTACTCTTCTTTTTCTACTACTAATACTATTACTACTTCTTATACTAATACTAGCACTAATAATACATACTCATTAGGTCACTCTGTAGGTATACATTTACTAACTGTAATCCATCTGTTACGCTGTACAAAGTATTGGCACCCCTCTACCCCATCCATTAATATAAAGCCGTCACCACTGATCAGATACTGTAATATTTGTGTGGCTGTTTATCATCAGTATAGTGTAATACTTTGTGCAGCTTAACAGGCACGCTACAGTCAGTAATTTTAGAACTGCAGGGTGACCAGAAATGTCCAAAACAGTCTGCACACCTGATGAATATCTAAATTAATAACTTTACAATATTTGTCTGGGAGGTCACATGACCAGATGTGCTACTCTTTCACAGGCACTGAAACCCCTTTTAAGTAACGATTTGACTTTTTCTGCTCTAAAGATTATAGTAGTAATAATGATACACTTGATAAGATGTGTATACATGCCTACATTCAGGCACAGACCAGAACAACAACCCCACTTATCTACAAGGACACACACTGTGTTTATGGTAATGGTAATCCTTCATGACCCTGTTTACAGTCAGAAACATATCTGCACTTTTTTTAACTGTGTCGTCAGGTTACAGCGGTGTAGAACAGGGACGTGTACTAATAGCAGCGCTAAACACGCCTTGTTTGCACACGTCGAGGCCCCTGTGTTCTGCTGACACCACAGTGACGGGTGCCTCCTGAACCTCAGCTTTAACCCTGCTCAACTCTCAGAACATTCCTCACACACATGTCACTATAATTACTGAAAAATATGCTTTCATACGAATAACTATCAATCCAAGAATACCAGGGCTTAAAAATGGGCTGGAATTAGCGCTAGCAGATCCTTTATGTATAGATAAGGTGTCAGTGACCCAGAATGCCTTGTGCTCCTTATCTGTTTCCAGGCGAAAGAGAGCTGCTGTTTGCCCTTTAACCTATAGGCTTGTCTAAGAACTTGACTTTGCTTAAGTAGCCATTTTACCTCCAGTGTACTTTAAAAGGACGCAACTTTTCTTCATGTTTCTGAACTTTGCATGGTTAGTTTTCTTGCCATATTTTAAACATTAGCTATATTCTAAAAAGGGTAAATAAAGTAAAAAGTAATATACATTACAAAGACACAGAGTCTTAAGTTTATATGACTTTAACACCATAACATTGGCAATGCTTTAACATTAACAAATCATGAACTTTAGGTTTATTAAGCCATCAGTAACCAACTTAGTTAACACAACTATTTAAAATGTTAACTAAATTCACCTGTACTGGTGTAATAATAATCTTATTGACAGAAGATTTACATAAATGCACAAAAATTAAATCATACACAGTTTTAAGAACTGAACAAAACTGTAGCTACTAAACTGCGAAAACCCTAATAAATGTATGAAAATGTAGCTACAAACTGCTAAAACTATACAAACTATACTTAAAATAACTCTGAAAACTTTAGAAACGTAGCTAAAAACTACTAAACCCCAAAAACTGTAGCTAAAATATCAGTAGAAACCCCACAACTGTAGCTAAAGAAAAGCTAAAACAATAAATGTATAAATCTAAATGTATAAACAGTATACAATTATACAACTGTAAATAAAAACTGCAAAAACCAAGGTACAGACTATAGCTAAAATAACCTAAAACTCTGAAAACTGTAAGAAACTGTAGCTAAAAACAGCTAAAATCCCAAAAACTATAGCTATAAAACTGCAAAAAACAAAAAAAACAAACAGAAAACTGTACAAACTGTAACTAAAATTTAAATAAACCTAAAATGTTAAGCAAAAGGAGGTTCCACTTACATTTTTAAGCTGATATTAATCATACATAATCTGTATATGGTGAGAAATACTGTATTATTCCTACTACTAACACTTTAAACCACAATTCATCAATCACTCACCAGCAGCCATCCGTTATAGAGGTGTGTGAGCTGTTCTTTAAAGTGGAAAACCAGCATCAGCAGGACACCACACACGATAACCGAACTGTTCTGGACGACCAGAGACGTCCGGGCCACTGAAAACAAACACAAATCAACACTTAACACCGTACAGTTTGTATTTACTGTAGGATTGGGTATTAGATATAACATGCTGCTTATTCTTCCAGAGCAGAAGTGCAAGCGTATGCACACGCACACAGAAGAGTGAACGGGGGAACTTTTACCTTTGAGTCGAGCGTTTTTGTCCACCCAGTCCCCAATGATGGCCCCGAGCAGCAGCACCGATCCTGCCACCACCAGGCCGTACACAGCGGTCAGGAGCAAACTGTTTCCATACAACTCCACCAGAAACACAGCCACGGCAAAGTTCCACATGCGGTCCCCCTGCGCGAGAACGCCAAGGCCGGTTTATAAAACAATCAGAGAAGCTTGGAACGCGAACACAGATTATTGTGAGGTGCCAATACTTTTATTTCTCCATTATTGGTCACTGTGACAAATACTTCTGCAACAGCAAAATAAATTTTTTATTGGCATGTTTCCCAAGAAAATATTACAGTATAAAATATCATGCATCACTGTATAGATTTTTTTTTTTTTTTTTTAACAAATAACCACAGAAATATATTTAGAACAAAAAAAAAAAAAGTTTGGTAACAGTTTATAACAGTATCCATATTTTTCTGTGTTCATAAGTAAAAGTAATTATTAAAAAAATATTTTTTAAACAATGCATTCTTCTTAATAACCATCTAATAAGCAATTAGTTATAACTGTGTACCATTTTTTATTTAAAAAAAAAAAATCCTTGTTCTGTCTTACATGTGTGTTTTTAAACAAATTATGAAAAACAAAAAAGATAAAAATGCATGTACGCTTTTTGCGCGCGCATAGTGAACGTATATGCAAATATAAAAACATACGTAATTAACATATGCAAATATTAGTTTGTTCGTAGTTAAAGCCACAGTAAACTCACCCAGGTTGATAGAGCATGTCCGACATAGATAAGAAACTTCGCAGATGTGAAAAAGTCACGCAGTGAATCTGGGGAAAAGGACAAAAAGACTCATTTAGTTATTTAAAATAAGAGAAAAAGACTAGCATGCACAGAAATGTTATTGTTTTTTACATTGGTCGCTTTAGATCTTATCTAGAACCACTTACCACAACACCCCTTTTTAGATGTTGAGCTTTCCATTTTGACTGCAGTTTATAGTTTTTGTGCAATAAAAGAAATGAAAAGAAATAAAAACAAACAGGTTATTATTCCTTCGTAGCGGATGCCAAGTGGAGCAAAACCATACAAACTTAATTTCCTACTAAACGCACGGATATTTCTCCTCTCCTCTCCTCTCCAAACTTAGCTATCACTGTAGCTGAAGTCGGAAAGAAATAAAACCTTTCTCGAGGTTTTACTGCCGAAAATATGAGGCGTATTAAAGAACCTCCATTCACCCGGAGCGCAGCTCGGAATGCGTGTACTCGCTTGCACCCCGAGGACGCGCTTTATGAACGCGCACGGCGCAAAAGCGCCACACGTGACCCGAAACCAGCCAATCAGAGAGAGCGCTCTGCAACGTGCGTTGTTTACCAGTTATTCTTTGTAAGAGGAAAGAAAACATGCCCTGTCATTGTCTTCTTTCCTACCACAGTGGCCCTTTTTGAACAATAATTTGATTTAAGAAAACTTTAAACGCTTTGTTGCTGTTCATATCAGAGGTCTGGGGCCATAAAGCGGCTTTGTGAACTCCAGAATTATTGACACCCTTTACGAGATAAAAAAAAAAAATACAAAATCAATATCACATACAATAAGTCATTTTTCCAGCCTAGTTTTGTTTCAATGCAACAGGTTTTCCTATTAAGTAGTGTATTAAGTATAGGCACCCTTTAGTTACCGTTACAGACTTAAAATTACCTCAGTTTAACTGCTCCTTAATTTTTTAATATCCATTACCTGCCTTGTGCATGCCAACAATCATTTGTGCTGAAATTAATGAAGGATAAAGTGTGCATGTGTGCATTTATTTCAAATATTATTTTGACACCTTTTTGGGAGGAAATCTATCTAATTTGTATGCTTAAATTACCTCAAAAATGACTTGTCTGCTGGATACAACGATAATTCTATAAACATTCAGCCATTCATTCTTGAGATATGGCATGTTGAGAGTGGAGTGGTAATCTCAGATGGACACACGGATAGACGGATGGATGCACAGACAACCCAAAAACATAATATAAAACATAAAAATTCGAGATTCACAAATGTGTGCATGTTGATAAATGACAATCAGCCATAAAAATGACCAAACATGTTCACAACTGATTTACAATTAGCCATGCCCACAAAATTCCCCGGAAGGCAGTGCTCACAGAGAGCGGAAAACAACCAAATGGTGACTAAACGGTGAAAGAGTGCCTCTTAAGTGCGGCGTCCACTAAATATTCCAGTAATGCAGCTCACCCACTGCAGCACATTGACTACCACAGGCACACAAATATGCTTCCAAATTTTATAGGGTGCCATTACTTTTGCTCTAATTGAACAGCTAGTTTTATTTATGGATTTCCTCTGGAATTGCTTACTTTGTGTTTGTGTGTGTGTGTGTGCGTGAGTGAGTGATTGAAATAAATACAAACCGTAATTCGTATATAAAATCACAGTTACTTTTACATACAACTTGAATGATATATGAGTCTCCTTATACGTGCGATACAAATGTTTTCCTAACTAACCTGAATTTACCTCATGTCTTAGAACATCCTGCAAACGATTTATGAATAAATCTGTTCATATCAAGTGTTCTGAATGAAGCCCACTGTGTATCAAGCTAATTTTATACAATCAGTTTGCCCACTCTTTTAAAGAGTGTCAATAATTATGGGGCTTACTGTACTTTTATGATAACAAGAGCAGCTTAAGAAATATATTATAGTCGTGATTACTGGTCCAGTTTCTGGAGATCTGCCTTTATAAAGACTTTAGCAAATTTCCTGGATAAAGGTTAGTGATCACTGTATTACAGTAATACAGGGTAACTGAAATTGTAGGCCAAAATCCTGAGATCAGGAAAAAAAACATGCCTCGTGTTTCTGTTTGCAAACAGTGTTGATGTGATTACTCAGAAATGTGTCGTTGCTCACCGTGCCGTATTCAGTGAGGTCATTGTTTCTCAACCTCAGACCTGGGAAACCGCAGGAATGTTCATTATATTCTAATGATGTAAGCCACTACTTTAAAATCCTGTGTCCTTCTGACATAGTTCAGAGAATTCATAATATCCTTCTGTCTTTTCACATAAAGCCACAGATAATAGAATTTCATAACGTCTCAGTGCGCACTCACATTCTGTCTATTTGGATAATTTTACATAAAATTCATTGAAAATAATTCACATTGATCAAAGTGCATGAATATAAAAAATTAAGCAATAAAATAACACATAAGACAAATAAACAGCAACACAAAGCAAAAGTAATTACCGCGTTGGTTAAAAGTGGAAGTGATTTTGAGAATGTGGATCTTAATGGAAGCTGAATGAAGAGCCTGGAATTGTGTATAACATTTATAGAGGGATGGAAAGGACACAGATAAAAGATATGTAAACATTCAGTGTACTGTAAATGTAAGTAGAGAGTCAGTATTATAATGAGGTCAAATGAATTTAGTAATCTTAGTAAATTAATTTAACTCAAATCAAAATGTGAAAAGTCAGAGTAATATTAAGCTATTATTCCAGAAGTACCACCAGAAATACAACAAACCCCATTAGAAACCAGTTAACCTTCACAACAGGGTAACTGGTTTAATGGTTTCCATCAGATTCCATCAGATTCAGGCAGTGGAGGCTCAGCGGTTAAGGTTCTGGGTTACTGAACAGTAGGTCAGGGGTTCAAGC
Organism: Parauchenoglanis ngamensis; assembly: GCA_030014255.1. NCBI lineage: Eukaryota > Metazoa > Chordata > Actinopteri > Siluriformes > Auchenoglanididae > Parauchenoglanis > Parauchenoglanis ngamensis. Next base: position 24,183,991 of record JAQMYM010000035.1, read on the forward strand.
TGCCACTGTTGGGCCCTTGAGCAAAGCCCTTAACCCTCTCTGCTCCATGGAGGCATCATGTGTCATAGCTGACCCTGCGCTCTGACCCCAGCTTCCTAACAAGCTGGGATATGTTAAGAAAAGAATTTCACTGTGCTGTAATGGATATGTGACAAAAGAAGACTTCTTCTTCTTCTTCAGATTCCTGTAGGGATTTTCTGGTCACTTTGAAACACCACACTAGTGTGTTCTATCACAGGTGGATAATGTTACAGTCAAAGTTACAGAACAAAGTCCAGAGAACCAGAGAATCATGAACAGAAATTTTAATATGAACTGGACTAACACTGGACGATACTGCGCAAAGAACACAAAGAACTACAGACCTTAAATAACATGGCTGTGATTTACATCCAAAACAGGCGCAAACTATCAAGACTCAGGGGACTGTGAGCAGGAAAGTGCAAGTGGATGCTGGGAGTGTGAGTCCGGGGCAGCCATGTTTGTAGGCTGCCAAGAATCCTGGGAAACTGAGTCTGTGATGGGTGGCTATTAATGCATGATAAGATCTTCCTGTGTGATTTCCGCCTAATGGTAAAGCTATATAAAAGTAATTTCACAAAGTTACATTTGAGTAAATAATAGTCTATACTCATCTTACACGACAATGAATCTCTCTCTCTCTCTCTCTCTCTCTCTCTCTCTCTCTCTCTCTCTCTCTCTCTCTCTCTCTCTCTCTCTCTCTCTCTTTCTCGCTCTCCAGTATTTCACACTTTTTTCTCACAGCATGTGTTCGAATATATTTAAAATTGTAAACTCATAAGCGAACAGAAATGGTTTCACCCACATGTAATCAGTGAACACACTCAGAGACATTCGGTCTCTCCGCCCGTTTATTGATTCTGCACCTGGAAACACCAAGGTTTCTCCTAAATGTGGCAGATCTGTGTAGTAGAAAGAGCTGGGGTTAGACTTGTCCGATTTCAGATTTAAATTTTGACATTTAATTTTTATTTTTGATTTTGACATCTAATTAACTCTCGGCTTATGTATAAATTAACACACTGACTTTATCAATCTGTCTTTTAGCTCTAGAAAGTGAATGAAGTTAAAAAAATTGATAAAGAAATCATAATGGCAGTAAAAATATCGAGTAATATACAGTAAGACAGTAATAATACATTAATAATGACTTTACAGTGCAGTTGTACATAGTTAGAAATTCCTATAACATAAATTTATTGATCTTACGTAAAGAACTAACGATACAACTGACTTGGGGTGTTAAATTCTTTATAGGGACTAAGTAAGGAATTAAACTTGATGCAGTGTACTGTGACAGGAAAAAAAAATCAGTGACACACTAGTGTGATGTTATTGTGGGGTTAGTGATTGAAGTTGATTATTTTCCCATAACAGCATGTCCTTAAGTGTTTTATTCCTCTTATATCACATCAATCTGCCAACGATTACAACATTTTATTTATTAACCACACTTTCTGTTAATTTCTAGTTAATGTTAATGTTGTTGAATTTCTGTAAATCAAATTACTTCCTGTCAGTTGTGTTATAGCAGAACATAAATCACTTACCATTTCCCCTTTTTCTCTCTGTTGGAGTTAATAAGACACAAAAATGCAGCTTATCATGATAAATGAAATGAAAAAGAGCGAAATGCAAATAAAAGGGCATGGAAGTTTTACAAACCTGGATAATTTTGCTTATTTTCCTTGATGGTGTCCTTCAAATCAAGCCCTGGATTGGAGCCTGATTATGTTTAGATGTGAAAAGAAGGAGGGAGCTGATCTCAGATCAGTGTTTTAACTCATTTCCAGACTTCTGGTTGCTGCTTCAAAGAAGGCATTAATTCTTCAGAAAATGTGCACGTTTGCAAATTAGTGATTGAGGATAAAAGTCCATCGATTCTGATATAACAGCAGGATTTCAAACTCCTACACGAGTGCAATCTCTTATGCATGCAGTAAGGATGGATCACAGAGTCATGCAATCTGTTTCTCTAATCCTGGCTTGACTTTCCCTTATGGGTGTTTACAGAGCGTCTCTTTTCCCCTAGAGTTATTCACTATTAAGCCATTCCACTCAGCTGTCAGCCAATACATGATCAATATTCTCATTGTTGCTGCTATCTTCATGCAATATCACAATCAGTGGATTGTACAGATCTTTAATTTCTATTTTATCTTTAAGACAAACTTTCTTTTCAAGGACCCACACTGTTACCCAGCACTGCAGAAATGTTGGATCTGTGACAGCCATTTCCACATATTTTGGCTCTGATTCTTCTCCTTCTCCTCTCTTTATCTCACTGACTGTTCAACTAGCAACAACAACAACAGCAATGCACCCTGAAATGTAGCATGCTTTTTTGATAGCTGTATATAAAACACTACAAAGGATCCATGTGACACAGCTCTTATCAGTGATATTTCCCTGTTTCTTTTCCTCTTTTGTCCAGTTGAATGGCAGAAGTTGTACTTGTAATATCTTCACTTCTTTAAAATCATATTCACTGACTAAGCATGGACACGAAAATGCAAACGCTTCATTATTCTATAGCTTAGAAAGCGCTTACTCATGTTATATCATATACAGGTTTGTACCAGAGCACTGTTCTCAGATTCTTAAATCTGATTGGTCAGAAAGTGTGGATTAATTTTCAACAGCTTTATAAACAGGTTTATATTTGTTTCTATAGTAACAGCTCATTCGCAGGGACTTGTAGGTGAACATGAACATCCACATTCGTAATCATTGATATGGTGAAGTTTTCTGTAAGGAGATGTTTATTCAACATTTAACGGAAGGAGTCTCCAGTGTCAGCACTTCGTCACAGTCCGAGGAAAACCGTACCAGAGTTTTCCGACGTCTTCAGGGCTGCGAAGTTTGTGCTTTTTCTTGGTAAGCTGTTGTCTTAATAACTTCAAGAGAGGGAAAAAAAGAGAGGCCGGTGAGGGAACAACTGTTTATAGCTGCTATATTGTAAATGTGAACAGGAGCTAACTTCTTACATTACGATTAAATGTAACTATAAACAGATAAAATGAATGACGTGTTGTTCATTGATAAATTAAAAATAGTAATTGTGGTCAAAATGCTGCCATGTAAGGGAAATAAAACTCTTTTGAAAGTGCTGTTATAGAAAAATAATCAACTTTAGAGTGGTAACATTAACCCTGCGTCTTCACTCAACCCTGTCACTGATGATTTGCCTATAAGAACACACCCCAGTACCTGGTACACGGTATTATTTTTTAGTATTTTCATCCCCATTACGTTACCATTAGTAACGTGAGTTTCCAATTACTGAAATTCTGACAACGCTTCACTCAAAACAATCTTTTGCAGTCACGATGTTGTAAGTCTGAGGGTGAAATATGAGGTCTTATCCTGTGGTTAGTGGTTTAGTGAAGTTACCCCTTGCAATGATGTCCAACAAAGAGAAATGACTGTGCTGGTGTGTCTTCTTGTCTCTAGCGGTCGTGAACATTTGTTGTTTTTCCTTTACAAACAATGACACCTTCGGCTGTGGTTTTAGATAAAAAAGTTGACCACATTCGGTGCTCACAGAACTAAAAATACACCTGAAATCTGAAAAATAAAAAACAAATTACTCAGGCAGATGACTGTGCTGTTGTTTTCCAACTTATTGTAGGGGCTCGTGTTTAGGTCTAGGTGTCTAGTTTGAGCGTGTGATATGAGATATCGCTTGCTTTCTTCGGAAGTGTGTTATTTATATCTATTTTAAACTAGTAGAATACATGTCCTTTTAATTTTGTGTGTATTCATATTTTTTATTCTGCTCTTCTTATCTTAAAAGCAGCTTGGTCGTGCTTTTAAATAGAGCAGCCTCTTGAATGTGGAAGAGCTCCTGGAACACAGAGACGTTACACAGGTGTGTAGAGAATCAGCAGAGAAATCTACCCTTCATGTGCCACTCTGTCCCTGACTGAGGCCAAACTAACCGGCGTGTTTGTGACATTAGAAGGCTCACTTCAGCAAACACGGGCCACGTGGTGAACCACTAAGCCTTTTAAAGAAGCCCTGAGATCAACAGGACTACAGCACACAGCATAACCCGAGCAAAATCGAGTGCACCGCACAGACAAACACCATGAATCAGTAACTGATTGTGAGTTATTCATGAATGTAGAATATTGCAAAACTGTGGATTGGGAAAGAACTAGCATTAAAACTGGATCTGGATATGTGCAAACAAATATGTATTCAGTGCTTGTGTTTAAGTGCTCAGCATAAGAGTGACTGATTCTGTGTCACTTTAATGATGTGTAATTAAATTAAATCCACACAGTTTACTCCTGACATCTAATTTAGACTCAGGAAGCTAATGATGCTACCAGAATGTTTTTGTTTGGGGAAACAAAAACTGCATCATGTATTTGAGTTCACAGAATAATTAGGTTTCGAAATGTGTTCAGTCCTGTGGATCCTCAAAATCCACTTTGTAATCATCTCAGAGCTTTCATCGTGTACATTTCAAGCTGTAAATACCAAAATTTGTATGATTTTTTTTGCTGGTTAAAAATTGTGAGAACACCGTTGCTAGGCAACTATATAAGTACTTAGGCTAGCTAGCACATAATCTTTTACATGGACATTGTAAGGACAGAATGACAGTAGACAAAGATGAAAAAAGCATCAGGAATGTTAACATTTTCCTCAGATATTGGGTGAACAAATGATTTTCTATTCATTTATTCATCTTTAATAACCACAAAACAGGAAAAAGGTAACTTGTATATGATTTAATTACTTAAATCAGATTTGAACTGTAGTTAAGCAAAACCCTGCGGTACCAAGAGTGACCACTAGAGGCCGCTCTAAACAATTCACTCCTTTACACCTTAAACTACAGTTTATTCATGGATTTTATATTAATGCAACTATTGCTGCTTTGAAATGGGATCATGTTTTCACCATGTTTCTAAGGAATATGCTGACATTCCTGATCTCTCATTTCCATAAGCACTGGCCTTACATTCTGTAAGAGTCAGCGGCTAAGTGCTTTTTTAAAGGCTAGTTGTCTAGCCTCAGTGTTCTCACCCTCACAAGTACATGATATTAGCATCATGGTTATGCTGTTATGTGTGATGTGGCCAGTCATGATGGATAATTTTTGTTACCATCACAAAGTTGATTATTTTCCTATAACAGGGTGTCTTGGAGTGTTTAACTCCTCTAATACAAGTTAGCGCCTGTTATCATGTACAACAGTCATTCCCTCATGAGTCTATTTCTCTTTTTCTTGAAATTGACAACAGTAAAACAGTGCAGCTTATCATGTTACAAAAATACCAAAAAGTGTAAACTTCTTTGTCCTGAAGATTTAAGTCAGAAAACATAAAGCTTAACCTCTGACTGTTACAAAGTGCTGACACTGGAGACTCCTTCCATAAAAGCTAGCCATCTACACCGGGCAAACTACACCATATCAACAATCGTACTTTTACTTGCCTAAATAACAGTTTAAAAATCTGTTTATTATTAGCCTTAGACTATGTTCAGTGTACAAGTCTGTACAGTTATGTAGATAGAAATGATGAAGAATTAGAACGAGCGCACTAATATAATCCTGTGATTTACAGCTGTGCTACTGTCAGAGCTGCTTTTAAAGGAAATTAATCAACACCTTCTGACCAATCAGAATCGAGAATTCAACAGCATATGTGATATTATAAGGTTTAATCTAGTTAAATCTAATTTTAGGAAATTTACCTTTATTGTGACCAAACATGGATAGTGAACGCAGTGATTGTGAGATTGAAGATTTTTTTTTAAACATTACACTGAAAACTTGGCAGAAGAATAAGGTCCCATCGTGCGTTCAGGTTGACACATCCAGCCAGTAGGCTGTTGCTAGGTACCACCGTGATGATGATTATTTTATCCCACAGCAATTTGCCAATGCAAATAATAATTTATTTACTAAAGTATACCAGGTCATGTGTTTTATCCATTTATAATTAATATAGTTTATATTTATTTACATGTTATATTGTGGAATGTCCATGAAACAATTTACTTTCTGTTACCGCTAATGCTAAACAGGTTTTGCACATATGCACTTGCTTTTACTTGAAAATTCCCCAAGGGCACAGCATTAAGTTTATTATTGTAAAAAACGAAAAAACTTTATATCTTTACCTCTGATTGTTACAAAGTGCTGACATCGGATACTCCTTTCATAAATGTTAAATAAATGTTGACATCACTTGCGGCATGTCTTTGACATTAATAATAATAATAATAATAATAATAATAATAATAATAATAATAATAATAATAACAATTCATTTCATTGAACATGAAAAAAAGAAGAAGAAATTAACTTACTTTTCTACATCCTATGATAAATAAATGTTAACATTAAGCTACGGGTTTAACCACAAACAGTATGTGATTACATTTACACTTTTATGTTGCGTAATAGGAAGGATGAGTGATTACAGGGCTGGAGGGTTAACTATAAACTGTCTGCAGGCAGATGCAAATGCAGTTTAGAAGTTTATTTAAAAGGCTAGCAAACAAATCTAAACATGCAGAAAAATCCAAGATCAGGATCAAGATCAGGCAAGAGGTCAGGTGATCAGCAAACAACAGCACGGCAAAATCTAGAAGTGCAAAGACAGGGAACTAGAATCAGCTCAAAAACCAGAGCAGCAATCACGATGAGGAACGGCTTGGCAAAGTCAGGTATGGCACACTGAGCAGTTACTTCATAATTATGGCAGTGTTCAGAGTTTGTTTAAATAGGCAGTGAGTGAGACTGGAAGCAAGTGTACATGGTTAAAACTCTGGTAACTGTGTATGTGACTGTGTTGTGAAGTGGTGCGGATTGTCTGTGGCGATCTGGTGGATTCTGGTGACGTGACAACTATTAGGACATGAAAAACAAGAACAACTGTAAGAAATCAATAAGAATTTTTATACCAATAAGAATGAATGATTTTGATCTCTGTTTGCACTAGTAGAATTTTTTTTAAATAGCCACAATTATATTGTTACCACAGAATTGCTTCTAATTTGGTGTGAATATCGGCACACTGGCTACCCTGGCCCAAAGCCTGGTCATCAGTTTGATAACATACACTAAGATTACATCTCATAATATCAAATAGTTTGATCTGAGCATTTTTTACCATTACTTGTCACTGAACACCAGTATCGGTATCAAAGCATCCCTGAGATACCATGTGTATAAAGTCCTAGAAAACACTTATTGAAGTTATACGTGTAAGATCTCAACAAAAAGAAATGTTTGCCAACATAAGTGCATTACAGTCTTGAAAATAAGTGGTGAGCTGTGTCTCCAGAAACAAATATACACTATACACTCAGCATCCACTTTATTAGGAACACCTGTACACCTGCACATTCATGCAGTTATCTACTCGGTCAATCATGTGGCAGCAGTGTAATATAAAATATCATGCAGATGCGGGTCAAGAGCTTCAGTAAATGTTCACATCAAACATCAGAATGAAGAAAAAGTCTGATCTCTGTGATGCTGATCTTTCAATGATTGTTGGGACCAGATGAGCTGGTTTGAGTATTTCAAAAACCACTGATCTGCTGGGATTTTCACACACAACAGTCTGTACAGTTTACACAGAATGTTGCGAAAAAATAAAAAACACTGAGTGAGTGAGTGACAGTTCTGTGAGTGGAAAGGCCTTGTTGATAATAGAGGACAGAGGAAAATGGCCAGATTGTTTTAAGCTGCCAGGAATTATATAGTAACCCAAATAATCACTCTACAACTGCGGTGAGCAGAAAAGCATCTCAGCATGTACAAAACATCAAACAATGAGGTGGATGGGCTTCAACAGCAGAAGAGCACATCAGGTTACACTGCTGTAGGCCAGGAACAGGAATCTGAGGCTATCATGGGCGCAGAATCACCCAAACTGGAGCGAGCGGCTATTAGAGTATTAGCATTACTTACTAACTAATAATTAGTTTAGTATAATATTACGTGTGTTTTGTATATACATATATATATATATATATATATATATATAGATAGATAGAGAGAGAGAGAGAGAGAGAGAGAGAGAGAGAGAGAC
>JAQMYM010000035.1:24192247-24212843 GCA_030014255.1 Parauchenoglanis ngamensis
ATGACAATAAAAGCCACTTGAACTTGTCTGGTAAATAATTAGTTCTTTTATAATAAATAATACACACACACACACATATATATATATATATATATATAATAAATAAAAACATAAATATCAATTAAAATAAGTATAAAGAGTATAAACTAAGGTAACTTCTCACACTAATCCTCAAGTAGTACCAAATTTTACTTTTAAAACATATTGATCGTAATTACATAAATGTAAATTAATGCAATTATTGACTATTAATTACAAAAAAAGTAGTCACAAAAATCTCTCTCTCTGTTTACACGTTCAAATCGCGCACTAAGGACTTCCTGGAGCTAGCCGAAGTCTACGTAAGTCACGTGATGATCAAGCGTTTCAGACCGCCGAAATCGGAAACGCGCCAATCAGAACAGGAGTAATATGTTCAATATCCAATCAGCGCCTTCTCGCTTGGCCAATCGTAGGAAAGGAGGCGGGATTTGTCGGAATACGGTTAGGGAAAAAAAATACTAACGTCGGTGGTTGTTTAGACATCCGCTTCCGTGAACAACCAGAGTCAGTCCAGCATGTAGTTATGGGTTACAGCGTATACAGGGGGAAAGTGAGAAACTAAGAGCTGCTAAGAGATAAGAAATTAAACCTGAACTTCACACTAGAGAATGTACTTGGGGAAAAACTGCAGCAAATATATAGTCAACTAATATCATTTGTCAAACATACAGGTTTAATGAGAGAATATGAGGAAATCTTTAAAGGAAAACGGAAAAGAAGGGCAAAAGAAAGGGGAAAAATACTATTTTTGTAATTTTATTACTTGTTCTGCTGAAATCCTGCTTCCCACTCCAGTCCAGTAGGTGGCGGTAATACACCTCTAAACCCGAAGAAGACGACTTCCGCTTTCAGATTTCCGGCAATGCTTTCCTGAGTAGTTTCTAAAAGATTATACAAAAATGTCTATTAATCCTGTTCAGGAAGAGCGCGCGACCAAAGAAGACCTAAATAAGCAGGTTAGAGGAAGAAATATGATGAAAACGTTGAATTTTCTTGTGTATTGATGTGTGTGAGTGTTGTTAGACTGAATACTTTACACATTAATGATTATTTTGTAGATCAAGGAACAGAAGATTGTGATTGATGAACTGTCAAATCTGAAGAAAAACAGGGTAAGGGTTAATTTTTTATAAACTGGTGACATGACTGAACAGCGATGAAGATGTAGTCTGGATTAAAGTAAAGGGTTAAATCCACTTGCACAGCATGTTAAACCTCGTTGCATTTAAACTGTAACTTAATCCTGGTCCCAGGTTTCTGGCAAATTAAGATTTCCTTTAATCCCATTGCTCTAACCTCAGATTTAGATTTCAGTCAGGGATTAATTTTAATCCTGAACCCCATTTCCTAAATTACAGGCAAATGAATGTTATGTAAGTTTTTACTCCAAATATAAGAGAAAAGGCACAAAGAATGATTGATATAATCCATCATGGATAATGTGTTCGAAACAGTGCTGTAAATCATCGTACCTGCGAACACTGAGGTGCATTGTGGGTATTTTCTACCTGCTAGGGCACACAATTGCATCCTGAGTGCACTAATTAGTGACTAGGGCTCAGTCAGGCTGAGTAAGCGCTTGATTTGCGGTGGATCCGGAGTCTATCATGGGAACACTGAGCATTAGCGCATACGCACAGAAAAGGGGCAACGTTTTTTTTCTCCTCTTCTACAGAAAGTCTTCGTCCAGCAACCGAACAGCAACATCTTCTTCCTCGCAGACAAAGGAGAGACGTTGAGCACCTGCAAGAGTGAGATTTCCCCTCATTCTGTTCTCATATGACGCTTTCGAGCAAAAACCTTTAGCTGAATTTCATTTTTCTTTCCGTTCAGACAATCTGGACCAAATGAAGAAAGAATACCAGGACATGTAGAGCTTGGGCGCGTGTGTGGAAATGTGTGGGATCTGCTGTGTCGTGAGTTTCACCTCGTCTCCGTGTGCACTTCACGAACATGTTTACGAAAGGCTGCGTCGTCGAGGGCCCGATCACAGCCGGGACGTTATTATAAGGGCCTCGAATCCAGAGTACAATTGCCTTTTCTCTGCTCACGTCCTCCACATGAGAGGAAGTCTGACCCCGCAGCCTCTGCAAGACGACGATGGGAATCTCCTCCTCTGGAACGGCGAGGTGTTCGACGGTTTAACGGTAGGATCTGAGGAAAACGATACCAAAGTTCTTCTCGATCACTTGTCAGCCTGCAAAAAGCCGTCAGATGTGCTCTCCGTCCTGAGTCAGGTTAAGGGTCCGTGGGCAATTATCTATTATCGGAAAGAGGAACACTGCGTCTGGTTTGGGAGGGACTTCTTTGGGAGAAGAAGCTTGCTTTGGAGCTGGGGGTCGGACAAGAGTTCCTTTACGCTGACATCTGTGTCTTCTCGCTCACCAGATCTCGGTTCCTCAGCATGTTTAGAAGTCCCAGCGGTCGGTGTTTACAGACTGGACCTGAACAGCTGGTCAAAGCAGGAAGGTCTGAGAGTCGTGGTTTATTCGTGGGGTTACCTTGATTCTGACTTCACCTGGGAAGGTTTTCCCAGCTCCGTCTCCTTCGTCAGGAACGATTCTGGACTCGGTGTATCGCCCCCAGTTCCCCCGATGAACATGTGCGTAACTGACGTGGATCCAAATTCTTGTAATTCTGGTCCAACATCAGTGGATGATCTGAAGGAGCTTCTGAAAAGCACCGGAAAGCGAGAAACAGTTTGGCGTCTCGTAGACGTCCTCGGGGAAGCCGTACGCAGGAGGGTGCAGCACCTTCCCCATCAGTCCAGTGCTGATCAGGCACAAGTTGCTATACTTTTTTCTGGAGGAATTGATTCCATGATCCTGGCTGTCCTTGCCGATCGCTACATACATTTGGACCGACCCATCGACCTCCTCAATGTGGCTTTTAAACTCAAGGAATCAAAGACAAATCAGGGGACTGGGAAGAAAGCACGAAGCAACAAAAAAGAGCACACGAGTCATGACGTCGCGACGTCGCACCAACCGAACTTCGACGTTCCGGACAGAATCACTGGTCGGGACGGTTTGCGGGAACTTACGACTCTCAGTCCCTCACGGAAATGGAACTTTGTCGAGATCAACGTTACACAAGAGGAGCTCAGGGAAATGCGTGCGAAGAACATCTGCCACCTGGTGCATCCTTCAGACACCGTTCTGGACGACAGTATCGGATGCGCCGTGTGGTTTGCGGCCCGAGGAACCGGCTTCGTGTCGGAGGGGACGCAGCACGGCTCAACGGCAAAGGTAGGAAACTTTGGTTTTATTTTCGCCAGCATTAGCGTTAGGCACATACTTCGTAAATCGCTTAACAACTACAAGATGAGATGATGTGCACCAGATTGAGCCGACTCATGATCTGTTAATTTGGTTGTTCGATTGCAGTTGATTTGTTTAGGACAGGAGTATTCTTCTGATATTTCCGAAGGCTCAGCTACGAAGGTCCGAATAAGTGACTAACGTGGCAAAAAACGATTTAAAGTGCTTATATTTTGTTTCATAGTGGAGCTTTGTTACCAATTCGGCTAGTTCTGCGTCAGACAAATGTATTCACCTTAAACCAATCAGACAACCTCGATGAAGAACGCAACATGAGGGACCACGTGAAATTGTTAAGAAGCCGATCCAGCTTGCTCTGTAATCCGTACATGTATAACGGCGCACTCGTATAGCTTCATTTATTGGTACTCAGTTGTATTTCTGGACCTCTTGTCCACTGGCAGGTTGTTCTGACGGGCATCGGGGCAGACGAGCAGCTAGCGGGCTACTCCAGACACCGAGTGCGGTTTAAAACCTCGGGGCTACAAGGGCTGGTCAAGGAGCTGGCGATGGAGCTGGGCAGAATATCCTCCAGGAATCTGGGGCGAGACGATCGGGTTATTGCAGATCACGGAAAAGAGGCCAGGTAAATATAAATTCTGCCATCCTGAGAAGTTTGAACGGACGTGTATGTGTAATATTTATATAAAGTAAGACGTCATCATGCGGGGCTTCAAAGGAACATCTTCCAGACTTTGGAATTTTAATGTAGCCCTGAACTCCTAAATTAGTGTTTGGGTCAGAACCCTAACGCACGAAAGGTTTCCATTGAAACCGGACACTTTGTGGGCGGGGCTACATACGCATACAGAAACTCCATGATCGACCACGTCCCAGATCGGATCATATCTAATCTACGTCATGGTGTGTTGCTATGGTAACTTTATGGTAAGTCTAATGTTACATTATACCACAGCGCTGTTCTATTCTCAAATCTGATTGGTCAGGTGTTGATTAATTTCCGTTTACGGCAGCCCTGACAGTCGTGCAGCTGCGGATCAAACGCTTATTATTATTATTATTATTATTATTATTATTATTAATGCGCACGTTTTATCGTTTCTATAGCAACAGCTCAGTCACAGGGACGTGTATAGCGGACGCTCTGCATAAACAGATGCGATACGGTGATGTTTTCTGTAAGGAGTCTCCAGTGTCAGAGGAGGTTACGCCTCTTTTGTGGTTTCTCAGGGTGAAGGAACTACTGTTTACAGCCGCTATAAAAGAAGCGAGAACAGGAAGTAACGTGTTTCATGGACGACATTAAACAGATAAAAAGTACAGCGCGTCACTGGCAAGTCGCCGCGGTGTGAAAAGAATGCAACACTTCAGGATGTGCTGTTCTAGGAAAAGAATCCGCTCCGCTTCATCACACCATCCTGTCGTTGATTATTTTCCTGTAGCAGCACAACAAGGCGTGTTTTCTTCCTTTAAATAATCTATGTAATGTGTCAGAGTTATGTAACCTAATTATAAAGTCTACATAAAGACACACAACCTGTATAATCAGATTCAGTGTTCAAGTCATTTAAACATGTCGTTTTTTAGTTCAAAATCCCGGGGATGGCATAAAGCCGTGGTAACGATGTTCACCGGGTGATTTCTGTGCTCAGATTTCCCTACTTGGACGAGGACGTGGTGAGCTTCCTGAACACGCTGCCGGTTTGGGAGAAGGCCGATCTGTCTCTGCCCCGAGGACTCGGAGAGAAGCTCCTGCTGAGGCTGGCGGCCGTGGCGCTGGGACTCGGCCCTGCTGCCGTGCTGCCCAAGAGAGCCATGCAGTTCGGCTCTCGGATAGCCAAGCTGGAGGACGGCCACGAGAAGGCGTCAGAAAAGTGCACGAGACTGATCGCAGATTAGAGCATGGCTTTTAATTTATTCTGTATCACACCCAAAGTGGATCAAAATCTGTGTTTGACTACTATATTAAATAGAGGTCTGGGTTTTTAAGTTGTTCTCTGAAGTATCTGTCGCACTCCGTGTACGACGCCAGGTTTCCAACGTCAAAACGTCCTGAGATCTCATGGACGTACACCGGCCTCCTGACAGACAAAAACACACACTGTTAGACACAGACGTACATGATGATTATTTGGAATAAAATGATTGATAATTAAGATGAATGACCTCGATATGAGCCATGACAGGAAGTTCCCAGGTGCGTCTCTCTCCTCAAGCGGCCTCGGCTATAACGAAGAGGTCACAGTTAGGACAGTGTACTTATTTACACCACAGCAAGGTTTCATTCTCGATTCTGATTGGTCAGAAAGTGTGGAGTCATTTTCCACACGGTTGCGTCACTATAGTAACATCGTCTCTGGCGCCAGCACTTTCCAGCACATTGTCATCTGAATCTTTTCATTACGGACTTCAGAAGGGAGAAATAAAGAGAAACGAGTGTTCATAGCTGCTATAACGGACACATTAAGAGGAACTGATTTGTCTCGCAGACGTTCCACTGCATTAAATGGATAAAGTATGATGTTTCCTTTTAATAAATGAAAATGACAATCGGCACATCAGTGTGGTTTAAAGATCCAGGATGTGCTTTTATAGGAAAATAATCAGCTTCAGGGTTCGAGCAGTAACTGCGCTTCGTCCCACCAACACGAGGTTGATTTATTTCCTGTAACAGCATGCAACAGCAGGGTTTCCAAAACATTTCCAAGTTGCTGCGTGCCAAAGAATAGACTCGAAGCGAAACCGTCAGAATCTGCTTTCCAGGGAACCGAAAGTTTACTGTATTTTTAAGAAAACGGACATTTATAAATGTTTCTAAAGCTGTGTGTGTGTGGAGTTTTAACAAGTAAACCTGTCAAACTTGCCTGCTTCTGTTTACTCTCGTAACGTAAAACACTTCCAATAAATGCTGAACATCACAATCTCTCCATCACCGCTGTTATTAACCTACATTTTTACCACTACAACCTATAAACACTGTCGTCTTGGTCTGTTTCCGTATTGAATCTTTTTATTGAACCTGATTATATTTTGTATATCTCCTCGTTCTTCTGAAATGAGTTCCTGGATACGCCAGAACCTGTTTATTGGGGCGTTTTGGTACTCGTCTGTACCGAGTTCCTGCGGGCCGGATGAACCCGGCTGAGGACGCGGTGTTTGACCTGCGTGGCTTTTTAGACTATTTATTAACATGCTTCAAGGCAGTTAGGTTCCCACTCGCACACGTCGTGCTGTTCGCTACCACCTCTGTGCTGCCACCTAGTGTGTACAAAGGGGTGGCGCTCGTAATGAATCGTAAATAGAAATATTGTGCTATTCCATCACGTCAGCAGAATTTATCTTGGCAATGTTTTGTATCAGGATATTTATGTCCACGTGATTCTGCCTCATGTCTACTTGATAATACAGTGTTTTAATGATTTTATCTGAATGTTATGTTTTAAGGATGCTAGACAACTAATCTAGTTCAGAGATCAGCGGCAATGTAAACATAAGGAATCGGATCTGATCCGGCTCCGAACCCCGGACTTCCTGCAAAATCTATAACCGACTCAAACTTTCTCATTCAAAAACATCGCTTGCGGTTTCTTCTTACGTGGTCGGAGCAGCATTAACGTTTCTACATTTTAACTAAGAAAGTACCTCCTTCTCCTTCAGGAAGACGTCCAGCAGAGGAAGCGTTGCTCTTGAGAACAAGTAAAAACAGGGACACTGTGAAAGCAGAATAAAAGCCCTCAGCGTGTTTCCTTACAGCTGTGGAGAGACGTGACTGATACGTGGCGTACATACCGCTCTGCGCGAGTGTGTCTCGGTCGACAGAGGCTTTTCCTTCATACGATGCACTCGAAAGTCCGAACCCACCTCCAGGATGCCGTACTTTGAGGTTTCTGCAAACGCAAGCGTGTCACGTGTCTCATTTCACTGATTTAAAATCGTGATGCTGACGTGTAGCATCAAAGCGTAACGTGCGTGTGCAAACGGGTTCATGGAAGTGTAAAAGTTTAAAATGGTGTATCTCTGAAGAAGTGCATCTGATTTTATTAACTGGATATTTCCACCTCGTGCCTCTTTTTTAGATAAATCCTGCTCACCCTCGTCCTCGCACTGGTACGACAGCACCAAGCTGGCATCTCGGCTTTCTCTCTGCAACTCAGCAAAGCGCCCTGTGAACTTCCTGA
The DNA here is from genome assembly GCA_030014255.1 of Parauchenoglanis ngamensis. Classification (NCBI taxonomy): domain Eukaryota; kingdom Metazoa; phylum Chordata; class Actinopteri; order Siluriformes; family Auchenoglanididae; genus Parauchenoglanis; species Parauchenoglanis ngamensis. Next base: position 24,199,749 of record JAQMYM010000035.1, read on the forward strand.
GACTGAAGTCCTCCTTAAACAGCGTGTCCCTGGAGCAAAACAAAACGAAAAATCATTCAGGGGCTGCGTTCATTAAAAATGAAAAATTGGGATGAATGTAGCTGTATGATTTCAAAGCAGATAAAAATCTAAAACTAAAAAGATCTGATTTGCGTCAGAGTTCAGAGCGGCTCCTAAACCTGCGCAACAGTCTGAGGGATGAAGAGAAATCTGGTTTTGACCAAAATTGAGAAATATATTTTGACATCCTTATATTTAGTGAAATATAGGAACGTGCGAGTTACTGAACACACACCAGCAATAACCATTTCGATTTCTTTTATAAATGATTACAAAGCCATGTTTAGCTCACAAAGCCTGATGAATGTGTATTCTTATTAGTATGCATCTGTTTTTTATGCACATCAACGACCATTTCATTTTGAATGTTACCTTTCTTCTGGCACATTAAGCTGTTCCCCCACCCTGAATAACAACTCAGTAGTTTTATCAGTAGATTTTAAAAAGAAACATCAGAGACTTCGTAAGGAAAACACAGGAGCACGTACCCTCCGATCACAACGACGTCATCGTGCCCTGCAAAATGAGTCACTGCCAGCCGAAGGCACGCCACTGCCCCGAGTCGCCCCTGCACAGGAAAGGCGTAACGGTGGTCAGAATCCACCATCACTAAGCACAGCAATGCAGTTACGTTATTAATATGGTGAGAAAGGATGATGATAGCTTTTCCCTTAAATCACCAAACAATAGATTCGGAACGGAACTTACCCAAAATGCATCACATTGTGCGTGTCACACTTCTGGGTTTAACTGATCACATCATGCACGTTTGATTCCAGTAATGTGTCTAGGGTCTGATTTTACACGCAGGAGCAGGAGTGTATGCTTTGGGAGTCAGTCCTGGATTTGAGATTACCGTACCTCGTTATTTCTCGTCCCATCGTTAAGGACCTGAACACCGGGGAACTCTTGAGCCCAGAGCTGGAACGCTTCATAGTAAAGCGCATTGGTCTGTGGAGAAGAAGAGTCCATGTTAAAGGAAGGTTAATAATATTAGCAATATGTCTGTTGTAGTTAAAATACTAGTATGTATTGAGAAACGATCATTATACTAGAGAATTAGTGCTTTATTATTCATGCTATGTTATTATTATTATTATAGTACATCCATCATGATTATGGTAATGAACATAAATACCATGTTAAAACATAGCGTAATATCTGATCAGTATAATTACACTAAACTGTGCTTGTTCTTAGAGCAAAGTACTTTTTTCCCTCCAAAAATGTGTTTCACTGAGGTAATAATCACCTACAGTGTGGTGTGATGAGTTACTGTTACCACTGCAAAGTCGACTGTTTTCCTATAACAGCATGTCCCAAAGTGTTTTATTCGCTTTTACACCACACCGGTTTGACAACAAAAGTATAATAATATCATATTAAAAAAAAAATCCTAGTGCAGTGAATTCTCATCACTGCTATATTACACATGTGCTACAGTCGTCTACTGAGGACACAACGAACGGCGTCCCAGTTCCTAGGTAAAGATTTCAACCGCTACCCCTGTTAGATCTGTTACCCTGTTAGCCACTACCCAGTCGAGGACACTCCAAAACTAGAGTTAGGGCCAAGCGAGGGGACCCGAGATCGCGCCAACATCTCCTTTACATCTTGCACTGGAATTCTCATCAATATGAAGCTGGAATATGGTGAGAGAGAAAAAAATAATCTCTTGCTTTTGTTTTTAGAAGCAGAACAGTTGAAACCTGAGCATTATCACTTGTCTGGAATGTTTTTCTCCTATTAAAGGTCCACTGTGTGTAATTCAGGGGGATCTATTAGCAGGAATGGAATATATTATTCATAAGCATGTTTTCATTAGTGTATAATCACCTGGAACTATGAGTCGTCGTGTTTTCGCAAGCTTAGAACGAGCCCTTTATACCTACATCATGTGTAGCTACAGGAGCCCAGAACGGACAAACCTCTAGAGAGCGCCTTCTGCGTTTCGTGTTTCTACAAGTGGCAGCGTAAATTTGGAAAGAAGCATCAGAGGGAAGACGAGGAAGAAGAAAGAAGAGGAATCGGTGTTTGCTGGTGCTGGATAACAAGTTGGAGGATCATATTTATTATTTAGCACAGGAAAAGCAAGGAAGTGTGAATGTAAGTACTTGGAAGTACGCTTCGGGCTCCTGACGGCCACTGACGGGGTAAGAGAGGGGCATTCAGGGGCAGAATCCGACATAGTGGACCTTTAAACTCCATCATAACTGTGAGGACAATAACAATATCACCCCTGTGACCTGAGAGCAGGACAAAAGGGAGGTGTTTTACTTCTTTTTTTTTAAGTTAAGGTCAGTGGTTAGAGAAGGAGAATGGAGATAACACTCACAACCACAAACACTTGATGCACAGAAGCAGACTGAGTCAGGACTCTGAGCCAACGGGAGATGAGCGCGCAGTCTCCAACCGGAAGTAGAGGCTTAGCAACACCCTGCAAATGCTCAAAGCGTCCACTCTGGTCCTTCTCAATGTCCCTCTGCAGCCTCGTCCCATAACCTGCAGCCAAAATAACGGCTTTCATCATCGACACTTTCTTATAACATCAACGCAATAACATCTAAACACTCTTTGCACTTTCCAGCTAGACAAAAATATAACGGTATATTTGCATATGTCTATAAATGAGATAAGTCATGACAAGTCTTCGAATGACAACGTGGTTAACGGTCCACAAGTAACTTTGAGTTAGTTCCGCATACGTCATGCACCTCGTGATCTCGTCCCTACGAGACTAGGGTTTTAAAAAAAAAAAAGAGCAACGTCGCCATCTTGTGGCCATCGATTTCCATACAACGCGCTCGCTCACGCGCCTCCGGTTGCCATGCCGACAGGTTCTGTCAAAATTACACAGAGCGCTAATCTTGCTAGCTGCTTTAAGCGATTAAACATAAATGATATATGATTTTTTTAAAACGTTTATTGAGAACTTAAAACGCGAAAATAAAACCATAATCTGAGACTTAGACTAAGACTTAGACTAAGATAAATCACTCATGAGCATGGCGTTTTCATCAGCACAAGCCTTCTTTGAGAAATACAACTGGAGAGAAGTTCAGGAGCTGCTCAGTCTCACCTCCTGCAGCTGGATGTTGGGTGGAGAAGATTTCCTCCAGCCTGTAGACCCTCCACCTGGAATGGTCAGACAAATCCAAGCTGTATTTCACCCCAACTCCATCATCCTGGCCCCCTGCGACTCCGGGGTGCCTATGGACTACAGGGTGGTGCATCAGATAATCCGAGAGCTCACAGTGGGAATATACTGCTTCAACCAAGTGCCGTCCATCAGCCTGGAGCCCAACCCCGATCAGAGCTCCGCGTGCCACCTGACCCCGGCCTACTGCGACACCAAGGTGGGGCAGATCCTCATAAACATCGATTACACCATGAAGGCCCTGTGGCACGGAGCATACATCCCTAAAGACAAACGCCCGTGCTTCCTGGAACTGTGGAGGTCCAGCACAAGCGTGGATCCCAACGGGGTTCCTCAGGCTGAGAAGGACAGACTCGCTGAGTTTCTTACTGCAGGTCTACAATGACATCTGTCTGCCTGTCTGTCTGTCTGCCTGTCTATCTGTCTGCCTGTCTGTCTGTCTGTCTAGCTGCCTGTCTATCTGCCTGTCTATCTGTATGCCTGTCTGTCTGTCTATCAGTCAGTCTGTCTGTATATCTGTCTGCCTGTCTGCCTATCTGTCTGTCTGTCTATCTGTCTGTCTCTCTGTTAGCCTGCCTGTCTGTCTGTCTATCTACCTGTTTATTTGTCTGCCTGCCTGTCTGTCTGTCTGCCTGTCTGTCTGTATATCAGTCTATCTGTCTGTCTGCCTGCCTGTCTATCTGTCTGTCTATCTGCCTGTCTATCTGTATGCCTGTATGCCTGTTTGTCTATCAGTCAGTCAGTCTGTCTGTCTGTCTGCCTGTATATCTGTCTGTCTGTCTGTCTGCATGTTTATCTGTCTGTCTGTTAGTCTGCCTGTCTGTCTGTCTATCTGCCTGTTTATTTGTCTGCCTGCCTGTCTGTATTCCTGTTTATCTGCCTGTCTATCTGTCTGTCTTTCTGCCTGTCTGTATGCCTGTCTGTCTGTCTATCTATCTATCTATCTATCTATCTGTCAGTCTGTCTGCCTGTCTATCTGCCTGTTTATTTGTTTATCTGCCTGTCTATCTGTCTGTGTTTCTGCCTTTCTATCTATCTATCTATCTGCCTGTCTGCCTGTCTGCCTGCCTGCCTGTCTGTCTGTCTGTCTGTCAGTCTGTCTATCCAGCCTCAGGGTGAGAAAGACATGATCTTTCAGACAGCTTGTTGGTATAAAAGTGTAGTTTATGGTTGATTTGAAACCTGATAACCCTCCTCTTTACCCACTGCGCTCTTTGCTGTAGGTTTAGTGGACATTTCTGATGATCCATGTTACCAGAGCATTTATGATGAAGACAAACACAACCCCGACCCAACCTACGAGCCTGACGGTGCAGAGGAGCAGAAGCTCTTCTCTCAGTACGCAGAAAACATCCTGTTAAAGATCACCTCGTACCTGACCTCGGTCCGTCAGCACGAGAACCTGTTCACCTTTGAGGGCACCTACAGCCTGTCCAACGTGGTACATCTCACGGAGGACGTTCTGGAGCTGGGCACGTACCAGCGGCTGCAGCAGAAGCTGTCTCGCCACGTGAGGCTGGTGAAGAAACACCTGGGATGCAAGGTGGAGCTGGCCCGGGACCTAGCCTACCTGAACCTCATCAGCTTCCTCGTGCCCTTCCTCATCGGCCTGAAGAAGAAGATGATGATTCCGGACCTGTCTCAAATGCTCCCGCCTATCTCAGGTGTGTACACACGAGTACATTTCCTGGCATGTGGTGGTTGGTGAAGTGCTGTGAGGAGTTAATCAGCACTTTGTAACAGTCAGAGGTAAAGTTGTGACTTTAAGAGTTGTGACTCTTCATCATCTTTAGGACAGAGGAGTTGACACTTTGCAGTTTCCAGTAACATGATGAGCTGCATCTTTTGTATTATTAACTTCAAGAGAGGGAGAAGATAGAAAACTGGTGAAGGAACTATTGTTTAAGTGAGAACTGGACCTAACTTATTTCATGGAGGTTCTGAACATTAAATGTAACTCAGAATTGTTAAAAAGTATGTCATTCTTTAATAAATGCAGCATAAGAGAAATAAAGCACTTCAGGATGAGTGCTTTATCCAGTCATGTTTTATTCCTTATATATCTCTGTATTTTCTAAGTGGTTTAACACAGCTATTTTACTTACCAACCTTAATAAAAGCTTATCAAAACAATATAGAAATAATGTTTTCTGTGAGAGTTATGGTTGTGTCATGTTTGTTGTTTTTTTTTTAATCTTCAAAAAGTAGGACATTAATATGATATAATGGAAAAAGTGATATTTTGTGGTTAAATCTTTGCGCATGAAGCAGTAAACTAGACTAAGCTTCACTTGCTGTGCTGTAGGTGGTGCTACAGCTGGTACTCTAACACTAACTGGGCTTGGTGTTACTTTGCTTGACAGACGACATGCTGAAAACCGAGCGAGAGCTGCCGCCTCTTCTCCTTGGACCTACATTTTCCTGTAAACATTTTCCGTACAAGCCGAACGAGTATTTCCATCTTCACGGTGGGATCGAGGTTGATGTTGGGACTCCTGAGCTGGACCACATCACTGAGGAGATGAAGGTAAGGATGAGTCCAAAAGGGATTCCAATTTTCCCATTCACAGACTGTAAGTGCACCCAAGCCATGACTTCCTTTGGAAGATCTGCGACAACCACAACGCTCAGCAACACAGTTTTCTCTGCCTGTGGGTGTGAGATGTCTCAGACGCTCTGATATTTCCAAAGAAACAGTAAATAAGAGTCTGGGAGGAAATTCTTGTAAGAGGATACAGGGACGACTCCTGACAGTTGTATTCATCTATTTGCATGGGGGGTTTGGCATGTTATAACAGGACAAGTGAAAATATAACAAAGGAATAAGAATGGTACCACTATATCTAAAATAGCCACGTTTCTCTGCAATAAAGCCCAGGTTCTCTTTGCAGAACAGACAATCCATCCTGCCTGCAAAATGAAGAAACAAGCCTATTAAATGGCGTTCCTGTAGATGGATAGCAAGCCTTTAGGCCTTTCTTTTCTTCTCAATAGCCGTAACTCCGTAACAAGATGGCTGCCAAGTGGCGAGACTTATCACTGGCTGCTCTTTGCTGGGTTACATCTTGCACCCTGATCAGAAAATGCCAAAAATGTACAAGAAGGATATACAACCAATTTATGCCTGGATGTAACATGCACCTCCGTCTTAAAGTTCAGTATGAACAGAATTGATGTCTCCTTGTCCAGGCTGCCTTCACAACTCTACAGAATCACGCACCGGGCTACATAAATGACCTACTCCGGCTAGACGCCACCTACATGGAGCACTTTCCTATGCCCCTCAGTGAGATCGATGGAAAAAGGTAGGACTAGGACAAGCTCAGTATTCATACCTGTTATCATTAGAATGATGTGTCACCCCGTGCTGTAATTATTTCCTCATTCTGCAGCTACAGCGTGATATCTATTGCCCTGGCATCCTTCTATCCCCAAGCCAACAGCGTGCAGTGGTGGGAAGTCATGAACAAGGCCATCAAAGTCATGCGGGAACAGAAACTGCCGTTAACTGATTTTCAGCTTCATGAGCAGTTTAAGAAAACGTTTGGATACACCAAAGCCCTACAGTGCAAGGTAGCGTGAAATATATTGCAAAGTAAATCATAAACTGTAAATTCATGGGCTGCATTCAGAGATCCCAAAAATACATCAATATTTACATGGGGATGTTTCAGAGTTAGGCTACGAGTGCACTCAGGGCTTGGGATTCAGATTACTTGAGTGTAGTTCACACCTCCCAGGTTGCCAGATTTTTTTCTTGGGTAGAAACATCTGTGAAATGTTTTTTTTATTATTATTGCCTAGCCCATAGGTTCCCAGCCCTGTTTTTTTTTCTGTCCAATGTAATGCGATGGTTTAATTGAACAAAATGGCTTCCATGCACATTATTCAGCAGTCTATAAAATAGCACTTAATCCAGCATATCCTATTATATTGCTTTTTTTAGTCTCATGCGCAAACAGTCAAACTTGTATAATGTACATATATTGTTTACGTTGTTAAAATGTAGCCACCAATCCGTAATGTTTATGTGGGATGTAGGCTATATTAAGCTATGCTTGTATTTTAGTCCACTATTTTGAGTTGTTGAAGTTATAAAATAATGCCAGTGTTTTTGTCACTGCCATACACTCTCCTGGAAAGAAAACGGCACCACAGTTTAAAGAATAATCTAAGCTATGCTTATAGCTCACTTAAAATGAAGTCATAATTTTCTCTTTATTAAAGTCTTCTCAAGATAAACAATGTCTCCGAATAAGATGTTTCTTGATTTTCAGTGAATTTAAAGGGACAATATTATTACATACAGTACCAGTCAAAAGTCTCGGCACACCTTCAAATTCAATGTTTTGGCTCACTTTCTATTATTTAAAAGACATGTTATGTCTTAAAGTAATGTTCGGTCGTTTCTCTTTACTTAGTTGAGCGGTTCTTGACATAATATGGCTGACTACAGTAGTGCAACAGGGCTATTTACTGCACACCAACACGACCTCCACACAACACAGCTGCTGATCTCAAACACATGAAGAAGGCAAGAAATTCCACTAATGAACTTTAGACAAGTCACACATGTTCACATGAAAATCATTCCCGGTGACTGCATCATGAAGCTGGTTACGGTAATGCCGAGAGTCGTGCAAAGCTTCATCCAGGTAAAGCTAAAATATGAAACATATATTAACAAACAACACTTTTTTCATTTATTGCCTTTGTACCATATGTGACATTTCACAGTTTTGATGTCTTCAGTGTTGTTCTTCAATACAAGTCCAAATAAACCAATGAGAAACCTATGAATGTCCAAACTTTTGACTAGTGCTGCACCTTTTGCTTCCTTTCCTCCCCCATTAGTGTGAATCAGACCGTATCTCTGCTCCATCAGGATCCGTCCATCAGCATGATGCAGATGTGACCCGAGGGCGCGCTCGCTCTCGCGCTCACTCTCGCGCTCGCTCTCGCGCTCCAGCTCTGGTATATGGGGTGTAACTGCAACAGGACACACGTGGAGGAAATGCAGGCGTTGAGGAATACACATCCTCGGTGATTATATCAATGAACGTAGATTAATTACTGCAGCTTTAAAATCAGAGGGGAATTCTATGAAAACAAAAAGTGTTTCCTTGTTGATGGAGCCGCGTCCTCAGTTCCGTTCCACGTTCCACTAAGTGTATAATAACGAGGGCTGGGCGAGAACACTGTGAGAGGAGACTCAATTATTGCTAGTGTGTATTACAAAACAATTTAATGACCCAATTAACCCAAACCGTGCTGAATCATGTTCGCTCATTTCAGGCATCTTGAAAAAGACTAAATTTCAATTTTCGTAAACATTCGAACGAACCATGAATGTTACAAACACGCAGCACAAACATGCCCAATATTAGCCCTGAAAATGTAATAACCTGTATAAAAGCTGTCATTTTTACTTCCTTGAGGTTTTTTGGGGTCAACTTCCTGTTCGGCGCAGACCACGCCCCCTTAGATGATGTCAGACAAACTACGTCATGTTATTTTGATCAAGCAGCTCCACTGTAAAAGGCCAGTAATGTTTAATGTGTGCATATTTTTTTTTTAGTTCAGAATTGTTGACGCCCAGAAATAACTGCATACAATGAAAATTACAGCCTGTGACTCAGATCTTCCACTCAACACGGCATTCCTGTGCTTTATTAAAAATACTCTTATAGCTACTCTAATAATCATTTTCTTATAATAGTAAGCATATTCAAGGAGATGTGGGTCATCTTGTTTCTACAAACGTAGTGTTCATTTGCATGTTTTTGTAGTTTATTGGTTTGTTAGTTTTTTTGAGACTGAGATATGTTTTAAACTCTTTATATCCGGATTATTGCTTTTTGTGTTAGTTGGTTTTTTTTTGTGTGTCGAGTTTCAACACTTTTCTTGTTGTTTTAATTTGTTTTAGTTCATTTCTGTCCTTTTTTTCAAACTCCGTGTGAGTATTTGGAAACTCCGTGAATACGTATTTATTTATTTATTTACTCATATTAAATGTTTGGTGAAATATGTGCATTTTGTATTCTCTCTAAAATGTATATATGTAGATTTGTTCCCCCACTAAATCTTTTCTCCAAATGATCACACATTTGTATTTTTGCATACTGACTCATTAAAGGATGCAAATCTACTTTCCAACAGTATTAAAATTTAAATATTTCACCTGTCAAATAATAAAAGCTGCACCTGCTGGTGATTTCAGTTTCATTTTTCATCACTCGTTGAATGATTTTTCATCATTTTTGAGAACGCTAGTATATTTGTTACAAAATAAAAATATAAAAGCTGGATATAAATATACCACTGAATAATCTAGCACATATTGTAGTATATTATACAGTCCAAAAAAATCCAGTTTAATGGAAATATTCACATGTTTATTAGGATTAATGACATTTTGAAGGCGTAATGCATGAATGCACTTGATTCCTTCACTGGGAGTGTGAACCCTGCTCCACCAGACTGCAGAATGTGATGAGGTGTGATATGAGTGTGTTTAGCCTGAAGGCGTTTTTCACTTGTAGGTCAGGTACTTATATTATGTAACACACATGATGACTTAAAAATAAGAGGGGAATTCCCTTTGGAGAAAAAAATCAAGTGTTTCCTTGTTGATGAAGTGCTTCCTTGTACACTTGGCCTGTTGATTTCCTGCTGCTCTGATTCTGAATAAAGCGCAGCTGCCAGGCGTGGACCAAACACAAAGCCTCCCGAAGCTGCCCTCCGCCCTGCTAACCTCCACCTGTAACACCCTGCAGTCCGGGTCTGACCTGCGTGGGAGGCTCCACATCGCAGCGCACGTGAATAGGATCGTTCTTTAGTGAACTAGATGTGACCTTTGTTGCCAGATTGAGCATTTCTCTTCTCAAACGCCGTTATATGATACATGTTTCAGAAAAACTAATATTATACTTTGTTTATCTGTTGCTTTTTTAATGCAACATAATTGTAATGTAGAGTTGAACGCGAATGTTTTTTTTATTGTTTGTACGGAGTTTCGCATTTTCGTTTCTTTCGTGTGCAGGTTCACTCCGGGTTCTCCGGTTTTCCCGGAGACGTCGTGCTCTGAAGTGTCTCTAAAATTATTTTACCTTGACTTTCCATCGTAAGACATTTCACAATATTCAATAACATGAGAACACAGAGAAGCAGAAACGCATCTTCCACACCTACACCTACTCGCTGACCTTCAGAATGCAGTTTCACTGGAACCTTCTGGGGAATAATAAAAAGCAAAGGCTGTAGCCAGAAAATCTCAGTAATATTTACTGCCAATAATTGAATTTTATTTCTTGTTAACAGAAATATTAGCCTTCCTCCTCTACTGCGTCTACAGACTCCTTTCTTGCAGGATGTTAACAGAATGTGGATAATGATTGGTCAAAGTTGTCTATGTTGCATATTTCCAGCGATCATCCTGGGTGATGAATCCTGTAACACCTTGCCACTCTCTGTACCTGTAACTGTACCCTGATTTAAATCTGAAGTGGGTGTGGCTTAAAGGCCCACTATGTAGGATTTAGGAGGATCTGTTAGCAGAAATAAAATATATTATTCATAGGTATGTTGTCATTAGTGTATAATTACCTGTAACTATGAATCGTTGTGTTTTTGTAAGCTTAGAACGAGCCCTTTATATCTACACAGGGAGCGGGTCCACCGCTACGGAGCACTATGTTGCGCCGCTACAGTGGCCCAGAATGGACAAACCTCTAGAGAGCGCCTTCTGCGTTTCACGTCTTTACAGGCAGCAGAGTGAATCTGAAAGGAAGCACCGAAAGGACGACAAAGAAGAAGAACGAAGAGGAATCCGTGTTTGCTGGAGCTGGAGAACAAGTTTGAGAAGCCAAATATTGAAAAATGGTGGATCATACGTATTATTTAGCACGGAAAAAGCACTTGGAAGTACGCTACAGGCTCCTGACAGCCACCGTACGAGCTAATACAAAAGGAAGGCCGGTTGAATACTCCATAGTGGATCTTTGAACCATAAAGGTTTTTACTGAAATGAACAGATGTAGAAATGTCAGTATCCTGGCTCTGACAGGTCCTCAGCCTCAGCTACATCACGCCAGGTCGTAATTGGTCTCAACTAGTGATGTAGACGGGACTGTTTTTAAAATCCCGCCCATGCAGTTTTAGAGATAAATTGCAGTAGTAGCCTAATTTAAACCACCACGGCTCGGACCAGGCAGTTAGTGAAACCCACTACATGCCCATGTTTATGTTAATGAACACGGTCTTTGTTCATCCAGTGAACCCCTTTGTTCTTGCTCTCGCAGCACATGGAATAAACTCCTACAGCTTGTGTGACTTGTTTTGTTACATCTCACAGGAACATAATGAAAATCAGTAGCATTTATTATTAATTATGATTGAATTGATATACAATCATTATTCTGCTATATTTGTTTGTTTGTGTTTGTTGTTTGCTTGTTTTCCTTATTGTAAAATGTAAAATAACCAATAAATAAAGAACTAAAAAAATCAGCAGGGTTATACGGCCCAGATATTCCAACATTTTTTGCAGTAAATTATGAGTCTTTTAATAATTTACCTTTAGCATCCTCTGGACTGGGCTGTGTTTTATTGATTTGGTGTTTGTGAGTTTCAGTATGAACACGGGCAGAGGAAGATAAAGTCAAACTCAAAGACAAGAATGCAAGACCAGATATAAAAAGGCACACTGAGAAAGCAGTTCTGTATATACTTGGTAAAAAAAAAAAAATCCAACCCCAGACCGCCTATGTTTGTGTTGCCAGATTGAATGTTTACCGTCTTCACAATATTGTGAAAATGTATTTGATTATTGGTGTAAATTGTTTATTTTCCATTATTACTATTTTATTCCTCTTACACCACAGCAATTACTATTTTTTTTATTTACTTTTTATTTATTTATTAAAAGAGCATCATACTAATTTCTGTTTACTGTTACAGTTAATGTTAAACACGTTAGTTCCTGTTTGCACGTATGCTATAGCAGCTATAAACATACATTCCCTTAGCAGCCTCCTTCTTTCTCTCTGTCGACTTTATTAACACAAAATGAATAAAGAAATAAAAATTTTAGCTTGCCATGACTCTAATCACCCTTAGCGTAGCCTACAGCTTTTGATTCTGTGCTCAGGGCGTTTTCAGTTGAAAATAGTTCAACTTTTGGAACACAGCCAAGCTCGTCAATGTCACCTCTCTCTCACCGACCAATCAAAATCAAGAAGGGGGCGGCACTTACAATATCAACAATGTCTGATTTCTTGCACGGTTTATCTCATGCCTCAGACTCTTTTTTTTTTTTTTTTAAGGTTTATCAATTCCCATGTTGACAGCTGCTGCCAAAGCCGGGACCATGTTTTCTATAGTGAATAGCACGTGGAAGTAAATGGAAACTTGACGTTCACAACGAAGGAATGCAGACGTGCGAGAAGATGTTTTTGTAACCTATCAACAATAAGCGTGAGAGAAAGCACTGTGCTCTGAAAATGAGGTTGTGGGTGCTGTCACCTGGTGGACACAAGCCTTAAGTTCCAGCTTTACCTCTGTTACAAAGCGCTGACACTGGAGACTCCTTCCATAAGTGTTATGTAAACGTCTCCTTAAAGAAACATTCACCATATCAATGATTATGTGTACTTTTAATCAGCGTCTGCAGTACAAGTCCCTGCGCATTAATGTAAACCTTGGTCAGAGGTGCTGTAATAGAAAACTGACCAATCAGAATCCAGAATTCAACAGCGCTGTATATTATCACATAGCAACCTGATTTGTGGCGTGAAATATAAAATTGGTTAGCACTGCCGCCTCACAGCAAGAAGGTCCTGGGTTCGATCCCCGGGTCACCCAGGGTGCCTTTCTGTGTG
>JAQMYM010000035.1:24249794-24263200 GCA_030014255.1 Parauchenoglanis ngamensis
AACATGCAAACTCCACACAGAAAGGCACCCTGGGTGACCCGGGGATCGAACCCAGGACCTTCTTACTGTGAGGCGACGGTGCTAACCACCTCACCACCGTGCTGCCCATATTTAATACTAATAATAACAAAAGTAATAAAACTTGTATTATTATTATTATTATTATCATTATTGTTATTATTACTGTTACAGCTTCATTAATCTTTATTCAGTGTGGGGTGTGACGATTTGGATCGATGTATCAAATTAAAAGACAGCGATCGAAATGAATCGATAAACGATTAATTTAGAAAAAGCACAGATCACTGTTGTGTAAAAATAATATTTTCTGAAATGTTAATAATTGAATAGGCTAGCAAAGTATTTTATACATTTAAAAGTATAAACATGTCATGTTCACGCCATAACCATTCAGAACGATTCTGAACCAAGTCGGTTACATACCAATTGGAGTCTACTAAATCATATTGTATCATAGCAAATACTGAATCCTTGCCTTATGAATCTAAGTTGTATGGTATCTTGTGGAAGCCTCAGGTAACTAACTTGCTGTCATGTTAATCAGTGTGTAAGCCTTTGCACTGGACATAGGTAGCACACACTGTAAGGATCTGCTTTTGTGTATAATGGTCTTTACACTCATGAAAATATTGTGTGAAATGCTCTGATTAAACTGATGGACCCAACCATTTGCTGCAGTTGTGTATGGGACGCAGCGTTCAGTGCTCTGGTGTGTGTCACGTCAAAGTAGCGACCTGGGATGGCTGTAACAGCAGAGATAAACAGGCTACGTCTCCTGACTCGGATACCAGTCCACCCGTTAGACGTGGGGAGTGTGGATTACACGCAGTTACACACTCACATTGATGTGCAAGACCATTTTTGTTTCTCTTTTTTTTTTTACTATTATTTTGGTGTTTTTAACATTAATTTGTTACAATGTATTTCAAGATCAATTTAACTTTTAAATAAGAAGGCCACATAGCATTCTGTGTACAGTAGGATTTATATATAGCAATGCAAGGAAGTTTAGGAACCTTTTAGAAGCACATTACGCTGGAAGACATCTGTATGGTTTGGGGTTTGTTGCATGAAAGAGTTAAAGGGCAACAGATTGAAATAAGGAGTGTGTTTCATGGGTCCATTGGATAATTTTTCTCTCTTTCTCTACAGGTGGATAAGTCATGAAGGTGCTTCCCCCAGACACCGTGCGACTGCTGTCCAGCTCGCAGGTGATCACGTCTGTCGTCAGCGTCGTTAAGGAGCTGGTGGAGAACTCGCTTGATGCTGGATCCTCAAGCCTAGAAATCAAATTGGTAAATTTATGAGTATGTGTAAACCCTAAAAGCAAAAACCAAATGACTCTGTTGTAGATTGTTATTATTACTAATAATATCTGTACCTGTGTCACCATGTTTGTGTTTTTTTTTTGTCTTCTTTTTATCGCCTTCCTTTGATTTTTTTCCTTTTTTTTTTTTTTGTCTTACATCTTTTGCACCTCTTAGTGTTGATTTTCATGTTTTTTTTATTCTTCATCTTTACAAGATTGTACTTGTTGAGGGATCTGCTAACGCTAACAAAGTTTTAATTGATCTCCGAGGAGGACTCCCAGGGTACTAAGTCATAACTTTAGAACCCTTTTCAGTATTTTGAAGCTCAATTACAATTTCAGAAATTTTCTCAGTATTCTGAGAAGTTTAGAATCTTTCACTATCCCGAGGTACTGAATGATCATTTTAGAAACCTTTTCGATATCTTCACATACTAAGTTATATTTTTAAAAACCTTTTCAGTATTTTAAGGAACCAAGTCATTATTTTAGAAATCTTTTAGGCATTCTGAGATACCAAGTCATAATTTTTGAAATGTTCTCACAATTTTGAGATGCTAAATTATAATATTAGAAACTTGATCATTATTCTGAGAGACTAATCATAATTCTAGAAACAATTGATGGAACACGTGATGGGAACAGGCTTCCTTAAAGAAACTGCAGCAGGTCAAGCAGTAATAAGGTTGTGTTTTAATCCCAGGAGAATTATGGTTTGGATCGTATCGAGGTGCGAGACAACGGCTCTGGAATCAAACCTGCTGACGCTCCTGTCATGGCAGTAAAACATTACACATCTAAAATCTCCTGCCACGAAGATCTGGAGCGTCTCGAGACGTACGGCTTTAGAGGAGAAGCCCTCGGGTCCGTATGTGCCGTTTCTGAGGTAACAGACGTGCCTTTTTAACTCGTCTGTGACGCACAGGGACGTTTAGCGTCCGTAGAAATAATTCAGTCTTTTTGTAAAAAGAATTGGTTGGACTTCAGTGAAGGAAAAGAGTCACTACGTCTTGGAATTAAATCCAGACACGGCCTTGTTTGGATCTGAATTGGAGTAGCTGTCTTAAATAATAAAAAGGACAGGGAATTGGAAAACTTAAAAAAAAAATAATAACACGAAGCCAGAAATCAATATAATATCCTAAAAAACACCAATTGATAGCATTTTTGGAGAGTGTTCTCAATAAAAAAACGTCATTTTTGCTTCACTTCCAGGTCGCAATCACCAGCAAAACAGCCGACGATGACGTCAGCACTCAGTACACACTCGACTTCAAGGGGTGTGTGGTCTCGCGGCGGCCCTCGCACCTTGGCCAAGGTGAGAGTTTTACGATCATGTTAAAAATATTAAAGAAATTGCAAATAGAATCACCGGAAATATCCTGGTGTTTTCCCTCAGGTACCACTGTGTGCGTGCTGAAACTGTTCAGGAACCTCCCTGTCAGGAGACAGTATTACTCCAACAGCAAGAAGTGCAAAGACGAGCTGAAGAAGGTTCAAGATCTGCTCATGGCTTATGCCATCATCAAGCCTGAGCTGAGGGTCGTGTTCACGCACAATAAGGTTCGGATCACACGGTCTCAGAGCAGAGGTTTCTCTTCAGTGTCATGTCACAAAGCTGGAGGCTTTTACACGATTCGTGTCCTGGTGAAGTACACAGTGCTGTGTCACCTGTATAAGATGTAACAGTTATGAAGTGAGAGAACGTGCGTTCTTAATGACCATGTGATGAAGATCCTCTAACGGTAGACCCACGTTGTGGTCTGCTTTTTGTTCTTCCCAGGTTTTCAGGTTAATGTCTGTCTCCTTCGTAGCCTGTAACGTCACAGTGTTTCGGGGTTTGCCATTGGCACTACCAGAGCTTACTGTCCTCCTGCTGTTGGCTTGTAAACGAGCGTCACCTAAACCAGTCTGAGATAGTAATGAAATTTCTCGACGCTGCCAGGACTTGGTCTTCAGCCAAGAGTGTCCGAGTGCTGTGTGAGCTCGCCGATCTCAGTTCACAAACAAATAATCGTACGATTTTTCTTCTGTGGAAACAAAAACAAACCGATAATCCTACAGTTTAAAGCCAGCTTAAGTGCGTTTGTTTTGGTTCTGTACTTCAGCACTCAAATGATCCGGATTTCGTATTACTGCTTTTGAGATGGAAATTTGATCCGTCCGGCATCTGTTGATGACACCTGATTAGTTGAAAGCTTTAGGCCTTAAATTTCTACCTCTAAAATGGAATAAATAAAAATAGCAAACCTGAGCCGTGTGCTTGTTTATAATCCCAACTAAATATAATATAAGATTTTTTTTTTTCTGCTGAAATGTGCAGTTTGCAAGTTTCAATTCTCTATGTTCAATAATTCCTACATTATTAATCATTATGGCATGATTTTTACGTCATTGGGACATCTGTAAAGCTGCTTTCCTTGCCTTTCATTCAGAAATTAGATTTTTATTTTTCTTACGCTGTGTAGCAGGTTTTTTTCCCCTGTAAGAATGTGTTTGGCCACTTGGTGGCGTCACATGTCTACAAAAAGTCTCTGCTGGTCTCACCACAGCGCAGCAGCATGTAGGATTAAATGACTATTGCTTACCTATTAAATTAGTAAACCATACATTATTTTGCATGAATATATATATTTTAAACATCGGTGTTCGCTGCTAAAGCGTTTTAAAAAGACACTTGCTAAAGGCATAATTTTATCCTTCTGGAAGATTATTCAATTTGGGAAATATAGATTTCTTTAAAAAGAAAGATTTTTAAAAAAATGTTCCAAATATAAAAATATTTTGAATGACATGCGTACCTAGAAGTAGCAAGTTCTGTGACTGCGTATCTCAGTGTTGTTGTAATGTGTTTTACCATTTTGCCATCCATAATTTCAATAATCTGACTCGTCAGTCCGAGATAACATCCTGCCAAGACGCGGCTTAAATCCTGACAGCGCACTCGCACCTAGGGAATGTTCCTTCACGAATCACTTTCCTGAGTTCCTGGAAAGCTGAAGCTGAGGTCTGGTCCCTGGTCATGTTCATTTTGGCTTTCCTTTCTGACAAGTGTACCTGGGAGAAAATACTCCTATGCAAATATGGTAAAATATATGAACAGAGTGACATTTTAATAAAAAACTAATTTTTTTTTAAACCTACTCTATTCACCATGTAACCTGCACTTAAAAACTCTCTTATAATAGAAATCTAAGGGCAGATGTTGAGCTTTTAAAACACGTGACCATATAAGGCAAACTTTTATAAATGCCAAGGTGCTCGTGTCATTTATATGTTGTTGCTTGTGGGCGTGGCCTGTCCAGTGTATATTTTTTTTAATCTAGTGAGAAATGGTAGTAGTCAAAATGTACAGCCTCCACCCGACTTCAGTTTAAAATACATTGAAGTTTGATTTAGAGGTTACATGCTCTTCTACTTACTAGCTTTACCGATGAATTAGCACCGCAAGCTAAGTCTACAAGCTACGTACACTCGCCAGAGGAGCCGACGAGCTCGGCTTCTTCATTCCAAGCTTTAACTTTTTTCTTCGTAATGTCTCTGTGCACATTTAATGAGAGGTCATTTATAACAGGATACAGTTGTGAGGTTTTTTTCATTTCATTGGATTAGTCGGAGGAATCACATCGAGCTAGTGGATTTGTCGCTTTATTTCGTAGAATTAAGGAAAATTTAACTGTCGCTTGTTTCTGAAATTGCAGCTCCATGATGCACACGTATGGAGAAAGTAAATGTTCGCTAAAAATATAACAGGAAGTCTAACCCTAACCCTCTTCACGTCTCTGAAATGTTGAATTATGCATAATTAGAGGTTTCTTCATTATTCAGTTCACTTGAAACCCTTTAGATTTTTCAGTGATTTCTTCACACTTCATGTCAATCACTTGCCCCAACAGCTGCCCCTTAGACTTCTAGTATAACTGAATTCCAGCTTATTTTCTGACAGCAGGAAAACATGTTGAACATTTTTAGGTGTAATCAAATATACTCTACAGATGCAGTGAACAGAACATAAGTTGTAAAAGACTATAGTTGTCCTTTAACTTGGACGTTGCCCAAAGTTAGCAGTGTGACCGTGAAATTAGCCTCAAATAAGGCTATGGCTGAAGGCCTAAGGCTGTCATCTAAGCCTAATGTACCCAACAGAGTGGTGTGAGGTTTACAGGCTTGATTTTAAGTGCAGTAGCAGATTGCATCTGATCCGTCTAACATGTGACCGCTTTGCAGTAGAAAGCACTATATGAGATCTACATCTGAGGATTTGATTCATAGGGATTATTTAAATTCACTCGATTTTGTAGATTATGTAACGAGGATCATACGGCCGTTTCATGCGACGGCGTTGTACCTCCAGCGGTGTCTCATATCACAGACTTCGCACTTCATCGAGTGTTGTGTTTCACGAGTTCTCTCGAAGCTGTTTACTAGAGCGATCCTTTTACACTTATCAAACTGTGTATTTCATAGCAGGGATGTGTGCTATGGACCAAATGCACCACAGAAATCAACACCTTGGATATATTCACTGGCTAGTGGAAGTGCCAGTGACAGGCAAATGCATGGGTGTGAAAATATGTGTCCATTTCTAATGTAACTGCATTCCTATTCACAGAAGGTGCACAGAGTGATATTAAAGCCAGGTCGTGTTCACTGCTTTCTCTGAGGAGTTTGCAGTGTTTTGCATCTCCATATTGAATTATTGGGTAAATCCTGCAGGCACAAAAGAAGAATTAGGCGAAGTTGGTAAAGAATGCAAGTGCAATAAGGCCCAAGTTGGGTTCACCAGCACAGCATGGAGTTTTTGTTCCTTTTCAGTCGTTGCCCCAGACGAGACAAAGCTCACCGTTCATTTCTGAAGGTTAATTGTTTATAATTATGTGTGTATGTATCAGCACTCAATCCTACAGGTGGTCTTATTTTAGGACGGGAGAAAATAGCCTGACCCATTTTTATCGTGTTGTTTCAGGCCGTGGTGTGGCAGAAGTCCAAGGTATCGGATCACGGCGAGGCTCTCATGGCTGTGCTCGGATCCTCCACCGCCGCCAACCTGTTACCCGTCCGACATCACCACGAGCAAGCAGAGGTCAGTGATGCTCTGGGAAACGGTGGGAAAAGTGATCATACGCAGCAAGAGTTCTGGGTTCCACAGCTCAACGTGTTATTTTTAACAACATAAAATGAGAGATACGAGAAACATGGTTACACCCATACCTGTGGTGTGTGTGTGTGTGTGTGTGTGTGTGTGTGTGTGTGTGTGTGTGTGTGTGTGTGTGTGTGTGTGTGTGTGTGTGTGTTTGTTTGTTTGTGTGTGAGGGATTTAAGACAATAAGACTTTAACCACCTTTCTCCTGCTGTTTCAAAAGATCACACGCTTCATCAAACCCCTCTACAACAGGCTGTGCCATTACATATTTACTTACATATTCAATCAGAGTCTACAATGGTACTTGAAAGTTTATAAACCCTTTAAATTTTTTATATTTCTGCATAAGTATGATTGATACAAATCCTAAAAGTAGATAAAGAGAACTCAATAAAACAAAAGAGATACAAATATTATACTCAGTCATTAATGTGTTGGGGAAAGTGAGCCAATGTTACATCTCTGAGTGGCAAAATTATGTGAGCCTTTGTGCAGCAATAACTGCAACTATATGTTTGTGGTAACTGTTGATCAGTCCTGTACATCAGTTTGGAGGAGTTTTAGCCCGTTCCTCCGTACAGAACAGCTTCACCTCTGGGGTGTTGGTGGGTTTCCTCACATGAACTGCTCGCACAACATTTCTATTCGATTAAGGTCAAGACTTTGACTTGGCCATTCCAAAACATTAACTTTATTCTTCTTTAACCATTCTTTGGTAGAACGACTTCTGTGCTTCGGGTCGTTGTCTTGCTGCATGATCACTTCCTCTTGAGATTCAGTTCTCAGACTGATGTCCTGATATTTTCCTTTAGAGCTCACTGGTATAATTCAGAATTCATTGTTCCATCAATGATAGCTAGCTGTCCTGGCCTAGATGCGGCAAAACAGGTCCAAACCATGACACTACCACCTCCATGTTTCACAGATGGGATCAGGTTATTATGCTGGAATGCAGTGGTTTCCTTTCTCCAATTATAACGTTTCTCATTTAAACCCTAAAGGTCCGTTTTGGTTTCATCCAATTACAATTTTTTTTCCGATAACCTTCTGGCTTGTCCTCATGGTCTTTAGCAAATTGTAGATGAGCAGAAATGTTCTTTTTGGAGAGCAGTGGTTTTCTCCTTGCAGCCCTTCCATGCACACCGTTGGTGTTCAGTGTTCTCCTGATGGTCGACTCATGAACATTAACATTAGCCAACGTGAGAGAGGCCTTTAGTTGCATAGAAGTCACCCTGGGTTCCTTTGAGACCTCTTGGACTGTTGCTCTTGCTCTTGGAGTGATCTTCGTTGGTCTCCATTCTTTGAGAGGGTAAAAATGACCTTGAATTTCCTGACTGTGGATTGGTGGAGTCCAGACTCTTATATAACCTTTTCCTGATGAGCATCAACATCTCTTTTCTGAAGTCCTCAGAAATCTCCTTTGTTGGTGCCATGATACACTTCCACAGACATGTTGTGAAGATCAGACTTTTATAGATCCCTGTTCTTTAAATAAAACAGGACGCCGACTCGACACCTGATTGTCATCCCACTGATTGAAAACACCTGACTCTGATTTCACCTTCAAATTAACTGCTAATCCTAGAATTACACTTATTTTTGCCACTCGCAGATCTGTAATATTGGATAATTTTCCTCAAAAAATTAACGATCAAGTATGATAATTGTGTCTCAGGCATTAAAAGGATAAAATGTATGACGTGTCCATGTTTAATAAATAAACATTGTAATCTTTGCCACAGTGTAAGAGAAAAAAAACTCTTCAGGACGTGAAAGGAAAAGCATCCCCTTCAAAGTGGTAACATTCGCGCCGCTTCCTCGCGCCACACACAGCTCCAGAGACGTGGCTTGTTAGTGTGTGTCGTGAACTTGAGCCTAATTACGCTGACATTCAGGTCTGTCAGGTTTTACACATAAACATTACTGAGGAATTACACAGATTCAAATTTCATGGGGATATTTCTCAAGCAAATAGAAGTGTTTAATGTCACACACACGTCAGGAGACACAAGCTCTGCAAACACTGAGCGATAAGAGCGTGTTATTGTTTATTTTTAGCACTAAAGTGTCACATTTTATATATTTTATGTATAATCTCATGCACAATTTTTTTAAAAACATTATTTTATTTTTATACACATGACTGATCCTTTATTTTACAGTGGTGTTTGAAAGTTTGTGACCCCTTTTCTGTATTTCTGCATAAATGTGACCTAAAACGTCATCAGATTTTCACGCAAGTCCTAAAAGTAGATAAAGAGAACCCAATTATGACACAAGTTAGTTCCTGTTCTTCTCTCTTGTTATTATACCCATTTACCCTTCTGCTATTATAGCAGGGTTAAGTCTAAAATTTAATGTAGCTTATCATGTTAACATGAAAAAAAACCAACAAAATTTGCAAACTGCTCTGTCCTGAATAAAACGTAAAGTTCCGTAAATCTTGAATAAACGTCTCTGTTCCATCTATCCATCCATCCATTACCTATTCCGGAGCCAATCCCAGACGACTTCAGCTGAGACGTTAGACCCAGGTGAGGGTTACACCCTGGACTGTCGCCAATCTATCACCGAGACGAACAAGCGTTCACACTCACATTCACACCTAGTGGCTGTTTAGAGAAGCCGGTAGATCTAATTTGCATGTTTTTGGCCTGAGGGAGGAAACCGGAGCACCCAGAGGGAACAGGGCATGAGGAGAACATGCAGACTCTGCACAGAAAGGCCCCAGCCGGCCGGCGGGTTCCGACCCAGAACCCTCTTGCTGAGGCGACAGAGCTAACCGCTGCAGCGCCGTGCGTTTAAACTGTGTTTCACACCTAAGAAGCAGAATACAGCTTAAATGTAAAGTAAAGCGTTTGCATATCTACCGGATGTAGGAGCTTACAGGAAAGGTGTGCAGTGAGTTCTGGACTTAAGAACGGCTTCTGAGAATTTAAAGTCCCATTTTTCAATGTTGGGGAAATAAAGGTGCACACGCGTTATTATCATATCAGGTTTCAGTGAATCTGGTTTACCTGCGAGTGCAATTTCTAGGAAACTGTAGGCCTGTTTGTGGGCCTGCGCTTCCTCTGAGTGCACCGCGTGTACGTGCGCGTGCTAGAAAACATGTGATGCATGACTACATGCATTCTGCTGGATTCAGAACTACAGAAAGCCACAGAAAGTCCAAAAAGTTTCACACTGCAAACGAACTGCTGCTTCATTCCGAATGCTGCTTCATTTCATTCTAACTTGTCTTTTTTTTCCATTAGCTCTAATTAGCTTGCTGACTGGGGAGCACCGTGTTTGTGTGTGTGTGTGCGTGTGTGCGTGTGTATGTGGGTCGTGGTAGCGTCTTCATCTCTCATCACGTCATATCTACACATTTCGAAAGCCCTGAAATGACTCAGCGTGTGCGCCACTTGCATTTTCCTTCATTTTCTTTGTGTTGGCGAGTGAAAGCTGCCCGGGTCTGAACCCCACGCAGACGGAAGGGTGGCCTCACGCCCACAGTGTCGCACACGCGGCCTCAATGCCACCGTGTGACGTCACCGCCCTCACACAGGGTTGTCTGGGCTACAAGACTGGGGCGTTATGGGTTTTTTTTCCTGCCCACTCGGGCTGATTTTAATCACACCAGGGTGGAAAGAAATGACCTTGGTAACGTTACACATCGAGCTGCTGTATAGTGAACTGCTATAAAAGGAATGAATGAATGGAAAGAATGTATTTACTTCGCTTTTTTTAACACTACGGTGTGCTAAATAACACCAAGGTCCTTTTCGTCTAGTCTGCCTGCCCGGCGGCCATCTTGGAGACGCTTCATGGCTCTGTGTACTCGAAAGAGGAGAAGTCAGGGTACCGGAAACGGATCAGCAAGATGACGTATCAAACATGGTGGTTAGCTCAAATAACACTTTTTCAGCATAACTTTATGCGTGATGGGAAACCAGGACACACAAAGTTCTGGATTTGTTTCAGTACACTTCAGAACCATCCTGTGCAGGGGGAAAAACGCTCTTAGGGGAAAGAACATACATTTTTTTCGGAGTTTTTAATGCCCAGGTTTTGCACAACGGTATTTAGGCCTCAGACATAACTCCAGACTTAAGCTCTGTTTACAAGATATACAAGAGTCACGCAGACTGGGCGGAGTTTGAGTGAAAAGGGGGTGTGGCTTGGTCCTATGGGATTCTGAACTTGGGCTTAAGCGCTTTTTCTTGTGTGATATCGGCTCCGGCGAGGACCAGACCAGAATGTCAGCTGTAAATACACTCAGAAACACTACAGAGCGTCATTCCCATATTAAATACATAAATATGACACTGTTAAGTTATGCATTAATGCTATCATTCTTTTAAAGTGCATGAAATGTTTTTTTACACAGAGGACACCAGACGAGACGCAGCGTACTCAGAGACATGGCTTATCACAAGGAGTGATTCTTTATTAATAATTTAGGTTTCAGTTGTTATAAGAACTAGAAGTTTGTCTGTAAGCGTAGCAGACGAGGACTCGGGCAGATTATCCTTCAAACTGTGGACATCGAATTAACACAGGCATTAACACTGGAATTATTATTTACTGTTATTAATTTGTCAAAACAAAATACTGAATTAAAAACAATCAAATCACCTACGTTAGAATCTCATAACTTCATCAAGTCATGTGCACGCAATACAAAAAAATAAAATAATAAAATTACCGTTGTGCTGGATCAAGTGCTATTCTATGCGCTGCTGAATAATGAATGTGGAAGCCATTTTGTAAAATTAAGGACATCATTAGGACAAGGACTGTTCATGCAGCAGTATATCGGTGATACACGAGACTCCTATTAGATTTATTTCAACACTCAGCATCTTTCTGTTGAATAGAATGATTACAGATTGATTTTATTTTATGTGATATGCTTCCTCAGTCCTTATTTTCTATCCCTGATTTTTTTTTTCAGATTAAAGGTGAGTTTGTGTTTAAAGATGGTGGAAGTTTTGTTTTTGTTTTTGAAGCTTCTACTCAAGAAAAGTTCGGCAATGTCAGAAGGGCGACCCACAGGTGTGTGTGATGTTAATCATCTGAACGAGCGCCCATGTAATGTCAGTGAAATTCTGTGACTTGTAGCGAAGACGAGTAAAATAACCGCTGGGGTACTGAGTTAAACTGCTCTTAACTTTACGGCAATGTGATTGAGGTGACTACCGATGTGAGCGAGAGGATACCGTTGACTGACAGATGACGTTAACACTGAGTTCCCCAAACCGTCTACTGTTAGGAGACTGTGGTTCCTACATCAGCATGGAAGAGCTGTCTTCAACTTCCACGTATTATACTTCTGGTTGTTATTTTGATGAACCATGTAACCAGTCATTTTTTTTTAACTTATCTGAATTTTCATAAGAAGAATCTTGCTGCACGGCCAGTGATATAGCCAGCCACGGTGCTCAGTTACAGTTACCTTAGAAGACAGCATCAAATGTGCCTTAACACAGAGTTGCAGAAAATGTTACGGCTTCGGTCTGTAAACTGTTCTATCGGTGAGCTAAACGAAATGAAACGTCTCTGCTGAAGCGGAGCTCCGTCCTTATGCATACGCTAGTGATATGTTTATGGTCTTGTAGTAAACTAGGAATATTTCACTTGGAAATATTCAAGAGGGTTACCTAGGCAACAAGATGCAGGAACGTCCGGGTGACGAGCGAGCCGCTTTACATGTGGATGACCCTAGCAGCGACCTTTCAGCGACAAAGCGAGGGCCGATGAGCTAGTCACTTCCTGTGTGCACGCCCCTTAACCCGACTCTGAATATGAGGAACTTTCCCAGAATAAATATTATCATAACATTTAGACTCAAGACGTTGACTCTGAATTTAGGTCTGCAAATTCTCGTTACCTGTTAGCTTCAGTAGCTACAATGTTTCCTGGCAGATCAAACAGATTCGAGTGGAAATTTAGTTTGAATTTGACTTCTCATCAAACCCCTCCTTTAATTGCTAAGCAGCTTCATACTTGGTGAAAGCGGGTTTTTATCTTTTTTCTGCAGGAGCGTGGGCGCGACTGCCAGCAATCTCCTCCTCCACTTGTGCAGGATGAAACCCTTTGAATCTGTATATAATCCAGCAGGGATAAACAGCTCCTGCTAACAGACGGTGTGTGAATTAAACCTGTCACCTGAGCTGCATCGCTTCTGCCTGACTTTGAGCTCCATCAGTGGGTTTTTGTTTTTTTGTGTGGGAGGCAGGTGGGCTTTATTTTTCCTCATTTTGTGCAGAGAGGAGTCGTTAGCTTGTTAAAGAGAGGAAGTTTCGCTCTCTGATGGTAATAACAATTTCTTTTTTAAATAAAACAGTCCGACATGTCTTCCTGTTAAACATGTGCTGCACTCCACAGAGTTCATCAGCAGAGTTATTTTATATTTTCTACATGACTCAGGTTACTGTAATGGTGAAAACTGGAAAGAGTGAGCGTCTGTCTCCAGGCAAACATCTCTCAGCGCATGAAGAGCAGCGTCTGGTCCCAGCACGCCTGCCAGCACCAGTTTACACTCCTAAGGGGAAAATGAAGGCCTGCCTCTGACATGCAGCTGTTAAACCTGCTAGCTATAATAACAGGTAGGAAAAGCAGTGGAGCTTTTATTAGCAACCTGACATGTAATGCTAATAAAAAAAACTCCTGTACATTTCCTATTGCACTACAAACACTAAACACACACACAACACACACGTGTGGTGTAAACACAAAGATGCAAATAAGAAAAAGAAATTGAAAGAGGGAAAGAAAAAGGAGAAAGTGTGAGGAGAGAGAAAGTAAGGAAGAGAAGCCAGTGAGTGAGAGAGATATACAGAGAGAGAGAGAGAGAGGGAGAGAAAGAAAGAGTGAGAGAGAAAGAGTGAGAGAGAGAAAGAGAGAGAGAAATACAGAGAGTGAGAGAGAGAGGAGAGAGAGTGAGAGAGA